>JAPYYV010000120.1:0-43544 GCA_030522625.1 Copidosoma aretas | reverse complement strand
GTGGTGGTGGCGGTGATGCTGGTGCTCAACAGTTGCAGCAGCAGGCGAACAACGACGATGCCGCTAATACTAATGACAGGGTTGGCTCCTCTTGCAGCGGGATCACCCTGAAGATCCTCGCGCACAACATTTATAATAAATAACTGCAGAAAATTTAAATACCGAACATACGAGTCCGGTAAATTAGAACAGGTTATCTCACATTTTCCATCTTGAATATTATTTATTATCGATGAAAGGACATGGATGGGTTGAGAGTGATCTACGTAGCAACCCCATCTATATGTGCCTACTAGTATGATAATACATCATATTAAATTGCTTGTATACCCATTAACATCAACTTCCAATTATACAATGATATACTTACTTTTTGGTTTTTAAGACTTAAAATAGATTTTACAGTCAATTCTGGTGGTACCGAAGATTTTTTTTCTTCTGATAAGACTGCGTGCAAAATTTTTGAATTAATTCATCCGGGAAGGTTGTCTTGATCAAGCGCCTTCGTACAATTACAGTTATATCTGTCCACTAAGTTGTATGGCTCATACATACAAAATAATTATAGATAAGTATATTAACTTTTTAGAAGTGTACAACATTCACCTAAACATGTTGAATAATGAAGAAAAATAGATCAGTAGCATCTGGGTGAGAGGTTATAGAATTCTGTAAAAAAGAGATTAGGATTCATTTACCGTATATGCAGTTCACTTTTCTTTTCAGGAGAATCGCAAAAATCCAGAGACTCTAATTTTTTTCCGGCTGCTATTTTTAAATCTTTTTGTGAAAAAAAGCTTCAACACTGAAAGTGAAAATTTTTTCAAGTTTGACGGTTTGGGTATGAACAAATAATCGTCGATACATTCAATCCCGATACTGGCATGCAACATAGAGTTAATACTTCGATTGTTTGTTCGTACACAAACCATTAAATTTGACAAAATTCTCGATTTTGGTGTTAAAATTTTTACTCACAAATAATTGTTAAGATTGCAGCAAATGAAAAAGATCAGTGTCTCTGGATTTTTGCCGTTCTTCTGAAGAACAAAGTAAATTGCGATTACAGAGAATAATCCTTTATCCATCTTTTACAGAATGAAAAACCTGTTGCCCAGATGCTACAGTTTATCTATGTTTAGTGAACGTAATTGCAAAAATGACCAATACACTTCTTGAAAGTGAATAAACCTATCTTCAATTACATCTGTATATATTAGCCATACAACTTGATGGACAGATATAACTGTAGTTGTACGATCGTGCTTGATCAAGACAACCAGTCCGGATAAATTTATTCAAACTATTGCACGCAGTGCTATCAGAAGAAAAAGAACCTTTGGTACCATCAGAATTGACTGTGAAATTCATTTTTAGTCTTCAATACGAAAAAAAAAAGATTAACTTTGTACACAGTTTAGATGAACTTTTCGAAAACCTTTTTATCGCAAGTTTGGCAGAGTCTCGTTGCCCAACTTTGGCTAAACTTCTGCCAAATTAGACTTCAGCAAAGTTGGGCCAAACTTTGGCCAAACTTTTAAACTTTTGACTTTGTTCATAAAATTATGTTGTTAAGTTTTTCAGAAACCAAAGCTTGAAAAAAAGTTCAATAAATTACCTTATTCTTTTTAATTTACATCTAATTACTAATTTTATAGGATCATATCTTTCTTTAACTAAGCCATTGGAAGTCATCACGGAAAAAATTGCAAAAACTTATATACCTTTACGAAACTATCGTGCAGAGTAGCTTGCAAAAATCCAGCAGACAATCCTGCAGCAAATCACAGTTATTGCCTCTATTTCCTGCACGACATTATGGAGGACAGGCTAAAGAACACTACGAGTTTAAAAATTTTTTTTTTAAATACAGAAAAAAACATAAACATCGGCCTCGGACTGCGGGACTTAAACTTGGTTACACAACATCTACAGTCAAGTGTCTGACCCACTTGGCCAGAATGGGTAATACTTCGATACTAATTTATGTCCTTATATCTTACTAGTTGCTGCGGAAAAGGCGGGGGGGGAGGCTTAAGGGCTCAAGCTGCTCCAATTTAAACATTTTTGTAGAAAGATGTATATCTCTACATGTATAAAAATGCAACTTGAGCCCCCCCAAACAACAAACAGTTTTTCGGCCCCTGTAATTTACTGCTGCTAAACGTGTTAGATTTATAATTATATTTTAAATCGCACGTCAGTAAATTATAAAGTTATTCTTTGATCATAAAAATTAAGTGACTATATCACGTTTAATATTGTAATGATCTTAATAATCATTGTTTTTTATCTGGTTGTCGGAGATATACCACAAAGGTTGTTTAAAAGATGCGGGTGTGGCGAACTGTCTCAGAACAGAGGCCAAAGATCAAAAAATGTCTTATACAAAAATTGTATGTCTTTGACTAAGGAGTTATATGATGCACTTCTTTATAATTCTATAATTCGTTTCGACGGTCACGCCACGGTCAGCTTTTATTTTCGAAACAAATACCCCCCTTTTATCATCATTTGAAAAAGCACACAATTTTTCGGTAAAATACACATAAAAAAGTGGATTACAAGAACAACTATTCGATGATGGTCACAATTTTTTTTTATCTTCGGATCTTTAGATACGCTGTAACTGATTGATTTTTCTTGTATTTTTTTTTCATTTTAACCGCATGGAATGAAAGGATGATTATCTTTACAATCCAAAAGTCCTACTGGACGGTCAAGATTCCGTCTACTATTATTTTTCTGACAAGAACCCCTTTTTTTTTATATCAACATTCGACAATTGTAATGCCTCTACTTTAAGTGTATAGCATAGAAAAATTTTGTGCTTTTTCGAGTATCAATTTAAAAAAGGGGTTCCTATTAGAAATATAAGAGTTCATTATCATGAGACCGTCCATAAAGACTTTCAGGTTATAAATCAAATCAATTCTTTGCTCCATGATCCAAGTATAAAGAAATCACAAGGAAAATAAATCATTTACAGCGTATCAAAAGATTCATAGATAGAAAAAATGTTGTGACTCTCATGAAACCGTATTTCTTCTTATCCACTTTTTTTTGCTGATTTTACCCTGAGATTTTGTGCTTTTTTGAATGATGATAAAAGAAAGGTTTTTGCTCAGAAAATAAAAGTTTACGGTCACGTGTCCGTCGACAAAGATTTTAGGATTATTAAGAAGGTTTGTCTGCTCTACCAGAAGGACAAAGGGTTTACGCAGTCTTCTATAAGGTGCTGTGTTAACCCTGTACTAACCTAGCCCAAAAACGACTGCTTTCTTGATTACAAGGGATGTATGTGTGTTCAGCTCGCCAGTACTTATTACTGTATTGAAAATATATCTCAAAAAAATCACAAAATATACTTCAAGACACCTAGTGTCTTATAGTATAAGTTAAATAGCACGAGTACTTGTAGTTTGTGGAAAAAAAAAATTAAATGACATAGTTAATCTGATCTTGTATCGATAAAACTGTGCTATGCATTTTTCAAATCAGAAATTTTTATAATATAGCAAGAAAATACGAGATCCCACGGGCTTTACTAAGTTTTAAATCATAATTTTGAGTAAATCAGCTTCTAGGAGTGATTTTGTGAGAAGCCATCGTGTTACGTGAAAAGTTGACTGACAGCAGACGTTGCGTCCTGGTCTCCTGCTTGCATTCAGCATAGAAGCGTTTTGCAATTTTGCTTACGCTTGCATAAAGATACATACTATATTGTAGAATTCTCTGTTTTTGATTTAAATAGTTTTATAAGTGTGTAAGCATTGATTATATGTGTTCTTTAATCAGTTTTTATTGCTGTAAAAACAGATGCAGAACTTTCAACGTGCAATTTTGTATCTCTTTCATAAGAACTCATGTCACAAAACATGATTCTGTCTTTTTTTTCTTCAAAAACTGTGTTGTGGAACTTGTGGATGTGTCTGAAATTTTTACAGAAAATTCCTTTCTACTTATTGAATAGATTGCAATAGTTTTTATTACAATTTTATCGTATTTACAAGTTGTGTAAAAGATATTCTTCCATCACTGGCTGCTGTTCTAAGACATTTCGACGCACTAGTACTTTTTAAAAAACCTGTATAATATATCTCCGACGAATAGACACGAAACAATGTTAATCAAAAGATCATAAACTTAATAAACGTAAACTAGTCACTTATTTTTTATAACTTAAGATTACACTTTGGGATTAACTAACGTTAGATTAAAAAAAAATTTGGAATCTAACACTTTAGACACCTGTAAGTTTTAAGGACAGCAATTCTTATCGAGTTATCTCATCCACTCTGGCCAAGTGGGTAAGATACTAAACTTTGGAAGTTGTTAAGCTAAGTTCAAGTCTCGGAGCCGAAGGCCAATGGTTTTGTTTCTTTATACTATTTTTATCAGATGTTCTGACTTGTCATTTTGAGAAGAACAATTTTTTTTCTGTATAGTATTAAAGAAAATGTTTTTAAACTAATAATTTTCTTCTTTTCTCCAGCGTGTCCTGCAAGATATCCTGCAGGAAATAAGGGCAATAACTCTGCAGGTTTGTATGCAGGATTTCCTGCGGGATTGTCTCTATGATTTTCGGCAGTTTATCCTGCAAGATAGATCGGCAAGTGTAGGTAGTCAAGAACAATTAGTTGTTTGTATTGAAGTACGAGAAATAAGTGAGAAATAAAATTTTTTGGGAAAGCGATCCAAGTTTTTGCAATTTTTTTGTGATGACTCTCAATGAATTTCCTTAAGTAAGACATGAGCCCAAAAAATTAAGAATCAGATGTAAATGAAAAAAGATTAAAGTAATTTACCAATTTTTTTTAAGTGTAGGTAGCGAAACAATTGAACAACAAAATTTCAAAATCGCATTTTATTTTGCACCAGCTATATTATTTTCAGGTCATGTGATAATTCCTATAGCTTTTAATAATAAGTTATAGTATAATATTTAAGATACATGCTACATAGGGATGATGAGCCACCTTAAACATGATTATTGAATATTTTACTATCAACAGTACTTGTGAAAATATATTGATTAGAAGATAAGAGATTTATCGGCAATATGCACATTGACTTTTTGCGTTAATATTCATCATGTTGCCAGACAAAATAGTGATGCTTTATTACTTTTTAAACTTTCTTTTGGACTATAAAAGAACAAACAAACAAAGCAATATTTCTGTGACACTATGGTCTATAATCAACAGCACTTTTAACATATTATTAAATTCAAACAATTTTATGTATCTAGAATACTTGCAAACGAATTATAAACTACAAAAATATTTCAAATATCTCTGCCTTTTTAATAAAAATAATACTTTAAGAATAAATAGAACTGACCTTCTATTAGCAGTAAATCATGTAAACCTAGATTAAATAGTAGCCGGACTATTGATGAATAATCTTGCACTGACTCTAAAAATATTCTACTTATATTTCTACTCTAAAATGTACAAGCACCGTTTATGCAGCTAATTTTAACTCCATGCAATACAAAGTATTGCATCTAATTTTGTGACGTATGAAAGCTTTAAACTTTCCCATGTTGACGTAAAAAATTATGTCTATTAAACATCCAATAAAGACTCGATAATTCGAAACGAATTTTTTTTGCGTTTGTGTGTAAAATTGAAGTCCAACCACACATGCATGCGCACTTTACTTGATATCATGTGAGTCCAACATTGAGTTGAAATTATCCTTTCGTGCACTATCACTTAATCATATGAATTACAAGATTATGATCTAACATAGAAGTGTAGTAATTAATCACTAGTTATTTATATACCTATAAGACCATAAAATTATTCAGAATTGCATGATAACATTAGTGTATCTTTATTGATAATATCGTTCTTCTGACTGCATTGATGTATGTTCAACATTGATTCTAATTTTCAGAACACAAAAGTAGACTGAGAAGTACACGGGAAAATATAAACTAGTAATGCACTATTATATTGTGTATGCGAACAAACATATGTACTTTTGACTGTGGCATCATAAAAAAACAATATAATCATTTGAGAATGACTAAGATATCTACAGCATATTTAACTGCGTTGTCTTGTGTTTATAAAGAACTGTGATGCATGCGTGTAGTTGTGTCGGAGATCTTAACATTTTTGTCCGTACAAGTTGCTCATAAAAACCGACCTTTCAAAAAGGTTAAAAAATATAATGCTGGTTTAAATGTTATCGACTATTTTTTCCCAAATTCACTACTACAAAAGGTAGTAAGATCTACAATTATCCTTTGCCAAGCTACAACATACTCAAATTATTGTAGCTGATTATCAATGACATGGTTTTTTTTTATTATATAATTTCGCTAAAAAAATTTGAGTATATTTAAGCATGGCAAAGGATTATTGTGGATCTTAGTACTTTTGTAGCGAAGAAGACTGGAAAAATATAATTTTTAACATTTTCTTATGTGGGTTTGTGGTAGGTTAGGTGGATGCGAACTAAGTACACAGTGAGGACAATAAACGTTTTTTTTAATATTCTTCAAGACCTAGGGACAAGCCAAGGGGAGCGCGCTAACTTGTTAGCACGTTTTCCAGTCTCAAGAGTCCCGAATCTTCTCCACCTCTACTCTTGTACCCGACGCAAGAGTTCCGCTTCTCCTCTTTCTTCTTGGTTATACATTCCCATCTGAGGTAAAGGGACGCAAACTTATTGGTATGCCATATATACTGTATGCCGTACCAAAGTTTTCATGCATATTATCATGCAAAAGAAAGTGCAGGAATTCTTGCATAATATTTTTCAAAAAATCTTGTAAAATTGTATGCACTTTTACTTGCATATATTTCTGCATACTGTTTTGCATGATACCTTGCATAAATTTCGCGCTGCAAGAACTGATGCAATTTTTTTTGGAAGAATTTTGAGCAAAAATTATTATTCTTAATTAAAAACTTTTCTAGTCAAGTATCTTACCTACTTGGCCCTAGTGCATCAGATACCTCGATAATTTATGTCGTAACTTACAGCAACAACAAGTGTTCGATTCTTGGTTTTTTTACCTTACCTTAGTAGAAAACACATAAACGTAATTTTATATTATTAGAACTAAATGACTAGTTCACGTTTATTATTTTTATGAGCTTTAGATTAACATTGCTTTGTGTCTGGTTGTCTATTAAACGGTGATGATCAACGAGACAGTTAACTGATATTTTCCTAACAGGAACCTCCCCTTCCAATATCGACATTTTAAAAGCATAAAATTTTACTGTGAAATACACTTTCAGTAAGGTCATCAGAACAAACGTAGACAGTTACATGACACAGTGAAAGTTGAGAGTATTCTCCTGTAAAATTACGTAGTTTTTTGAATGTCGATGTAAAAAGAAAGGCTTTTCGATAGAAAACAACGTTGATTAGGACTTTTAGCACATAAAGCAGGTGATTTTTTCGGCCCATGATCAAAATTGACTGAAACGCAAGAAATAGGAATTATTTAGAGCGTGTCTTACACTTTATAGGTGAAATAAACATTGGACCGTCACTTAATGGTCCATATTATGATCCTCTACACTGTAAAAGATGCTGTAGTAAAATTACTAACGGATAGTGATTTATTTTACTATGCTGAGCATAGTATTTTTTATATATTGTAGTAAAATTTGTATGTCCGAAAGTAAAATAACTATCCTTAGCATAGCGATTTTGCGAGCGTTTTGTTGAATCTTACTATTCGCTAATAATATTACCATGCTGAGCATAGGTAATATTCCGCTTTATGCCCAGCATATTAATTTTACTATCCGGTAGTGAAAACACTATCGGCTAGTAAAATTACTAGCTGGTAGTGATATTGATGTCCAAGGATAGTAGAATTACTATAGAGGATAGTAATATTACGTTCCAGTGATAGTGTTCACACCTCATACATAAGTTTACGTGCATATAAGGGCAGTAATATTAACTCGTATATAGGTAGCCAAGTAGCTAACAACTTTCGTGGGGAAACGACGATGTTAAATGCAGAAATGTGTCATTTTTCGTCACTTGAAGCTTTGTTTCATAACCTCTCTTTTGGACTTAGATAGTGAAATTACTATCCGGAGTAGTAAAATCCTTCGACGGGATAGGGATTTTACAAGCCGATAGCGAATTTACTGTGCTGAGCATTGCGTGAAATATTACCTATGCTGAGCATAGGAATTTCACTACACGATTTTTTACAGTGTATTTTAAGTGAATTTCACTGTAAAATTTTGTGCTATTTCAAATTATGATAAAAAAGGGGTTTTGTTTAGAAAATAAAAGTTAGCCGTCACGTGACCGTTAAAACCAATTTTTAGGTTATTAAGAAGGTTTACAATAGATTTTCTCAATCAATACCCTACAAGTTTTGTCTAATACGTTTTTTGATCTTTGGTTCCTGTTTCGAGATGTTTCACCGTCCCTGTACTCTTTGGAAGCCCTGTATGGTATATCTCCGACAACCAGACACAAAACAATGTTAATCAAAAGCTTTTAAAAATATTAAACGTAAATTAGTCACTTAATTGTAGTAATATACGATCACGTTTTTGTGATTTACTAACGTAAGATAAAAAAAAACTAAGAATCAAGTCTCGGTGCCAGAGGTGGATGTACCCTTTTTTTCTTTTTTTTTCTCTTTCTTTTATCTTATATTCTGATTCGTTTGCATACAGGGAACAATTAAAATTGCAAATAAGTTTTTTTTAATTTTAAACAATAATCTTTATCCAAATTTTGCAAGAAAAATTGCACCAGCTCTTGCAGCGCGAATTTCATGCAAGGTGTCATGCAAAACAGTATGCAGAAATATATGCAAGAAAAGATACATTAATTTTTGAAGGATTTCATGCAAAATATTATGCCAGGATTCCTGCAGTTTTTTTTGCATAATTGTATGCATAAAAACTTTGGTAAGAGGCACGCTATACTTTTGGGGCGACGACGACGTCGTCCCCAACGGGGTTTTTCCTGTATGCTGGGAATAGGTGTTTTAGTAATGTTTGTGTCCTATTGTTTATATTGTACGCTTTTTCCCTTTAAGGAGCAAAGAGCTAGTATTTTTCTGCTGATAGTTGTTTCTACTAATGACTGGCTGTGCTGTGCTTTTAGAGTTTTTTTTTTTTTTTTTTCATATCTGCGCTTTCCCCTTTTTGATAACATTTGTGCGAAATTACAAAATCATTATATGTCCTAAGGTTGCACTAAAATTTTTGATATAGGGTCTTTTTATTCACATTTTTTTTTTTTGACTTTTCCTATATTGTGGATTAGGTCTCATATTTGCAGAGGTTTATTATAATTTTTTTAGGGAGTTCTTAAATTGACATATTTTATAACTATCTTCTTCCATAGTGCGGATTTGGTATCATATTAGCAGAGTTACTTGTACATAATAAGCATTTTATATGAAAATAGATACCAGTAGATATAGTTGATTAGATATCTTTTCATATAATAATACGCTTAATCTTGAGTTAAAAACGCTTCAAATTTTGTTATTTGTATAGATAAAATAATAATTGATTCATATAAGTAAAAATTACAGAATAAAATTTTTCAAGAATTGTGTCGCAGTGTGTGTTCCCTTTTTCAAATAATATGCTTAACAGAATTTACATGGTAAGTGTATGCATTAAGTTATGCAAGGTATGTATGATAAACATTTTTTCAAGGATGTCGATGGCTATGGCTGTATTTCTGAGTTTGATTACCGGCCTGTTACAAAGGTGACGATAGGTTCCCTCGTGGCTTATTCTTATTGTATCATTACCAGTTTCAGTCGTAAGCTATTGACCGGGGCTGCTATGCTGGTCCTAGAGTGTCTTCTACCTATAAATATTTTATAACAGATAAGCAAAGGGGCCCACCATTTAAAAAGGCCATTTTATACAAAACACCCTCTTACAGGTATTATATTGCTCGGGATGATTGCGTATATTCGCCATTAATCGTTTTCTACTAGATGATGGTTTTTTTGCTTTAGCAATTATTTTCACTCTTTCCTTAATTTTGTCCAAGGTTGAATCGTCTTGTAGTATGTCAGTGTCTGTGCGGCTTTGCTTGTTTTCCGAATTAGAGTCAATGTCTTAATAAGAATTTCGTTATCTCGATTACATTTTTGTCAGCTATTTGTAGCGTTTTTAGTACACGTTCTTCGTCTTGGCTTGTTTCGGTAAGAGTCATGATTGTAATCGCTTGTTCTATTTGTAGTGGTGACTGGAAGTAATTTTTTGCTGTCTGGACCGAACATCCGCTCAGTAATTTTATGATTCCCGAGGCTTTTAGGGTAAATTATCTTAACTGGGTCTTCCGGCATTGTGTGTATATTGGCTTATGTCCGGTAGTTGTAAACATCCTTTGGTTTGGAGCGTGTAAACGTTTCCAATAGGTGTTAGATGGCTTGAACAACTTTATTTGACTTGTGCTTAGGTCGAGGATGTTTCCAGATTCGTTATGAGCACATATAAGTATGGTTCTAAGTGTCTTGCATTTCTGTATCCTTGCTTGATGTATAGACATATATTCGCCGCAGTTTTGGTTAATTGCTATATATTTTTGATCTGGCAAAACGTATCCAAAGGCATTCGTAAAGCTTATGCCTGTCTGTTTTGTTGGTACAGGTGATGTTTTGTATAATTTAAAGCGTTCTTTATCAAGTATGCATATTGCGATGTGAAATACTAATTGATTACTCATGTACATGATTGTGATGGGCGATACGCTTGAAAAAGGATGCTTTCGTCGTTCTCTCGCGCTGGGAATATTAGTCCAGGCAGTGTCTGTTCTAATAGGGTCACTTAGTTGCTAAAGATATGTATTGTAAGGATTCGTGGGTGTATTATGCCCTTAAATGCAAATAGTACTGCGTCTGATAACGTAGATATGTCTGCTTGATAATAATGCGCACTTTCTGCCAGCATTTCTATTGCTAGAGCTAGGGTGAACTATAAGTGTAAAAAATATTTATCTAGTATGAGTTTGTTTATTTTATGCCCTATCCTTTTTTTATTTTTCATAATAAATCGTATTTTATTTGTTATAATTTTCGTCTGGTTTTCCAGCAGCATGGCTAGTGTATTAGTGTCCTTAGCATTTGACTCCATAAATTTCAATTTATTTTTCCTGTCTTCCTCGTCAAAAGTGCCTAATAGGAATCTATATATGGGGAGATTCGCCTCCACTGCCCCAGCGCTACCGAAGCGGTCTGCTCAACCTTTACTTTCGAATAACATCAATTATTTTCGTGATTTTTTTTGTATAACCACGAAAAATGCAAATTAAAATTAAAAACGTGTTTTCGGCATAATTTTCAATTTTTTTATTTTTCTTGACTGAACAGATTAAAAGATCAAGTCTTTTTTCTTTAATATAGATGATTTAAAAAAAGGTTTTTCTCGTTTTTTATGAATAATTGAATGCGTAGAAAAATGAAATTTTAATTTGCATTTTCCAGGTTATGTAAGAAAAAATCGTAAAAATAATTATTGCTATTCGGAAGCTAAGGTCAAGACGCTTTAGAATACATATCTTTGTTGTTGTTTTATTTATGTATGGATGACGAAACAACGCAGTCAAAATGATGTGTTTAGCTCTCGAGCGAGCCGCTTGCGGTGGCGCTGGGGCAGTTGAGGTGAATCTCCCCATATTTTGCCGATGATTGGTAATAAGAATCTTATCTGTATTTTGCGTTTTATTTGTGTCGTGGGCTAAATAAATCTATTAGTCGAGTTACTTGTTCTTTCTTCAAATAAAATTTTTTTCGGAATGCGGCTATTTGCTGACGCAATAGTTCCCTATCCTTAACTTTCTGTGGGCTCTCGAAGAAAAAATGAATTTTTTTTTGTTTTGCATTTCTCGTAAAGCTCACTGCTAAAGTGTCAGAACTCAGGCCTCATGTAAAATAGCGGATTTAGTCCACTGTTGAAATAACCTTCTATTTAGTGCTAGCTGCAGCTAGCGTAGTGATCTTTACTGCTCTTACTCCCGCGCTTTTTTTCATTTCCATTATGGACCACAAAGTGTCCTCTGGGGTCGTGACATGGCCTTTGCACTAAGGCATTCCTTAATATTTTATGTTCCTGTTGTGCTCATTATCGTAACCTAGTATTTTTAAACTATTCACAATCATATGTTGTAAGTGCTTTTTTCTTTTATATTTTAGTATCGTGTCTTGTATTTTAGGTCGTGTCCCTTTTTAACTGATCGGTCTTCATCCCGTCTGCATGTTATTTTGGTAACGATAGATGTGAGCGTACATCGTTAGTTGTCTTGCATACCTTTTATTTCGTGATTTTATGGTGTGGGAATGGGGGGAAGGAGTTAAGAATATTTTTTTCAGTGTTTGTTTTTACATACAATATTGTCGTTTTTAGATATAGTCGTTTAAATTCCCGTTGGACTAGTGTGTATCGAATTAGTTCCGCATTCGGAAAAAATTTTCTCCTGTTGTTTGTTAACTGAATACCCATCACAATAATTTAGGATCGTGCTGATTTTCATAATTGCTATTTTTTGGGTAATCATTTATAAATGGTTCACGTCGGTTTTAATACCGCTTCTTTTGTTGTGCGTTACTAATGTCAATACCTTACGTCTGTTGTTTTTAATTATTATCCGATGTTCTTTCTGTCCTGCACTAAATAACGAGTGTTACTCTTTCTTCACAATTTCTAAGCCTTTTTTTTGCTAGTTCTGTAGGCTAGCATTTCGTTCTTATTTAACGTGTAAGTTAAGTGGGGTTAGGCTTATACAGCAATTTATTTGACAAAAGGAGGTGCAAAAGTTTTGTTGGCTTTTGCTGAACCCGAAAAAATTTAAATGTGGTATTTATTGTGCTGTTTGGGCTCTTTATTGTACATCTTTTTTTCTGTTTTCCTTTCCCCTGGTTAGGTGAGAATAGGACTTTGGAAGGGTTTTGATTGAAAAACATACATTTTCTGGCTTAATATATTCGTATTCTCCACATTTATTATTTGGTTTTTGACGCAAGTGGACGGCTTTTTCCTTCTTACGTGTATCTTCTCCGTCGAGTTCCATATCCAGTGTATCCTCGTCTTCGCGCAGGCAAGCTTTGATTACTCGCGTGTGAGATCTAGGTTTTATGTGCAAAGTGATGGTTCATGCAGGATCCTCCTGTGCTTATTATAGTCAAGTAAAACGCTTGTCAGCTATGTCCTGATGTTAGTAAAGATGTTGCATAGCCTGTGTTCCGTCGCATGATTTATGCATCGTACCGTTTTTTTTGTGTGTTGATGTTGGTGGTTTCTTTTTTTTTCTTGTAGGTCAACTGAATGGTTGTACTCTGTCTTGTAGTAATTTCTTGGCGACGGCGTAAAGATCGAATCCTGGTAGTAAATGGAGGTGCAATGGTTTTAGCGCCCATCAGTATCTCAATATTTGAAGGTGCGGAACTGTATGTTACAGACACCTACGATAGCGATCCGCCATTATACGGATCGGGGAGGCGTCTGTATGTGTGACGTAGTTGGCTCGGGTAGAAAGCTATTCCGGATCACTTTTAATCATAAAAATGCTGATAGACAGCAGGTGTCAACAGTCATGTGGTGCAAAGGTGTTGCCCTATCCTGAAGGCTGTTGCGTCTTATGCTGTAAGCCTAGGTCGTGGGTGCCACGGCTCTTCTTTAGTGCTCGTGGCCAGGGTTCCGCTTGTCGCTCCCAGTAATTACAACCTGGAGCCATTGCCAGTCATTCGTGATGTATTTACTTTTTCTTTGATCTATATATGAATACATTTTTTTTGTTCTGTGTGTATTAATTTTGTTTGTTCCTTTTCTTCACAGATTCAGCATGTTGCGGACGGGTATTTCACCATCCTAGGGGTCCCTTGGATACGGCCCCCATTGGTTGCCGGTCAGACCAGGCTCCTTTCCTCGAGGATGTGCCTTTGGCGAGCGTCGCGATCGGTGGACGTGATAAGGCTGGCATGCCTAAGCCTTTGGAGGCCTAAACGTCTGCGGTAAGTCCATCGGTGGGTACTATCGTGCCCAAGCTTATCTAGGCTTCAATGCCTGAGGTTATTTCCTTGGTAAGCGTTCTTTGAACGTTGGTTCGGAATATTACTTAGAAGGCTGGATTTTGGGTAAGGGAAGGAAAGGCCAGTCTCCCGCAATAAGCAAGTTGTTGGCTTTCTTAATCACCTTGTGTTTATGAAATAAATGGAAAGAAGTATTCAACTCATCTATAGTTATTTCTTTTTGACATCCCTTTTTGTAAAATTTTACAGTTGCTGACCGTCACGGTAAGGAAAGCAGAAAATGACTTATAATTACTTCATTTTGTTTTTGTTTACAAATGTGTGGACGCACTGTCGTACTTTGATGATTCTACGCCGGTGATTCTTCTGCTCTGGTGTAATACATACGTACAATAATACTAATTTTCTTTTCAATGTTTAATCATTGTAGTGTATATTTCTGCAAGATAAAGGGTGGGAGAAAGTTTCATAAATTGTTTTCAATGATGTGACTATACATATTTTTCTTTAGTTGTTGCGGTCCGTGAGCTATTTAATATTTGTTTTATATGCTTTTTATATCTGGACTTAGAATTTATCTAGAGTTATTCAATTATCTGCTTGACGTCTAATTTTTTTCGTTCTTAGAAAGCTATCAATTCCTACGTACAATTAAAAGTTTCACTTAAAACAAAAGTTTCACAAGTATTAGTAGTGATAGTGGTAGTAGTGGTAGCGGTAGTAGTAGTAGTAATAATAGCAGTAGTAGTATTACTAGTAGTAGTCGTAGTAGTAGTGGTAGTACTAGTAGTAGTAGCTGGAGGAGTAGTAGTACTGGTATTATTATTATTATTATTAGTAGTAGTAGTAGTAGTAGTAGTAGTAGTAGTAGAAGTAGTAGTAGTAGAAGTAGTGGTAGTTGTGGAAGTAGTAGTAGTTGTAATCTTAGCAGCAGCAGTAGAAACATAGGTAGGTAATTTAGTAGCAGTCATAACAGTTTGAGTAGTTATAGTAGTCGTAAAAGAAGTAGTAATATCAGTAGCAGTAGAAGCAGTAGCAGAATCCATAGGAGTAGAAGTAGTAGTCGTACTAGTAAAAAAAGTAGTAAAAGTACAAGTAGCGATAGGATATGTGCTTTTACTAAATGTATAAGTAGTAGTAGTGGCTGTAGCAGTAGTAGTTCTCCTTTTTTTCATTTATTTACTAACATATCATGTAGATTTAATATCTATTATGCTAAATATATTTTTTTGTCGCGTATGAAAAGGCTGCGAGAAAAGATTTGTATAAAGGGCTATATTCTGTCTTATTTTCTTTTTATATTTATTTTCCATAATTAAGATGGAGCCGTGTATTTTTCATTCGGCATAGACGCTTTGAGTATGCAGGTTTACTCATTTTATCTACATGGATAACTCTAACTTCATTGCTCTTCTGTAGCTTTAAGTGGTGTATTTTCCATTCCAAGGTCTTTCAAGGACAAACATGTATTCTCCGTCTATAAAAAACTTGGTATTTATTTTTTGGTCATGATAGGATTTTGATCGAAATCAAGCTTGAACCTGTTTCATGGCTGCTATAGTGCGCATTTCCGTGTGAGACTAGTTCAAAATACTTGTCAAACGTTCGATCATCTGGTCGACGTTTAAAGCTTGATTGTATGTGAGCATTCTTTTCGAAAAGTAGTTCGTAATGTGTGTGTCCTGTACTCTGATTCTTAAACGTATTACATCCGAGTGTGCATAGGGGTAAAATGTTATCCCACTTGTCATTTTTGTCGATATGTGTTTTTATATATTTGCACAGGATATGGTGCATCCATTCGGCTGCGCCGTTACTTTGTGAATAAGATGTTATACTTCCTATTTTGATCATTTTGAAAAATCCATTGATAAATTCATAAACTGGGCCACTCTGTATGATATGAATTCTTTCGGTGCGCCTAATATACCTATGCAATAAATTTGTTTGTGATAGCTTTTATTGTTTCATTGGATTTGGCTCTCTGTACTGAGACGAGGACGAGAAATTTCGTTAATCAGTCTTAATTAGATAGTATGTGGGTGTTTTTGTGGGCCAATGGTTTATTAACAAGTTCGTAGGTATCAATAAATATTTTTTCGACGGGCCTTCTGGGAGAATCTATGACTTATTTTGCTTGTTTTGTTCTTGCCCGAACAATTTTCTTGGTCAGACAAGATTTACAGCCAAGTTCGAACTGCCTCACGTATGGTCGCATATTTCTCCAGTAAAAGTTTTGTACGATCCTATTGTAAGTTTAGTTTTTGCCTCAGTGTCCACCAACTGGTGATTCGTGGTATTCTTTTATGACTTTATGTCGCTAGTCGGCTGGTGGTACTATAAGTGTATTTGTATATGGACAGTTGCTACTCTAAGGTCTTTAAAAATTTCAATAATTTACTTCCTAAACTATAGCCACTTATTGATGTTTAAAATCTCTAGGTCTCTTATTATTCCTACGATAATTCTATTATTCGCCATAACTAATGCTTTCAGGGACCCTAAACATTTTTAATAAAAGATTTCAGTACAGTATCTTCAAAGAGTTTTTTCACGTTTATACGTATTATGTGTACTATTCTGAATTTTAATAACATTACCTTTTCAACCACTTTTATTTCATTGTTTAAGGACAATAGGTTTATAGAGCTACGTTCATAGAGTGCATCCATGATTTTGGTACTAGGGACGCTATCCGTTATTGAGCAAGAAGGGGAAATTTTTAAATATCTGAACGGCTAATCTGCAACTTTTTTCACTTTTTAAAGAGGTGGTGAGTCCTCATCTTACTTTAGTGCCCATGGTAATAGTTCCGGAGGAAGCCTTGTTCTGCATACTTTGTATTTCGCTAGAGCGCATTAATGCAAAATGTCACTATTAATGTCCCTTTCTGCTTTGCTTCCTAATTCTACGAGGGCCTTATTTAGGTCATTGCCTCGCTTTTTACCGCTCTCTGGCGATGAATCGGACGAGCCTTGTGAGTTGTGTGCCGATGGAGGCTCCAGTCGCGCTAGGGATTCGGGCGTAGGTATCCTTCGTTCCATATGTGTTTTCTCCACAATATCACTTCTCCTCTACCTCGTCCATTTTCTCATCAACTTTATTTATGTCTTAATTATTATCATCTTTACGGGTGCTTCTCTGACTATGCCTTTAAGTTTTCGCTGTAGTCAGACTTATTTCATTCGTTAAGTTTCTCCTTTTTTAGTATTAATTGTCTGCCCTCATTTCCGATGAAATGTTGATACATAATCTTATTTAAAGTTGCTTGCAAATAAATGCATATATTTTTATTATACTCTAAGGTATATATGAAAGCCGATTTCCTGTCGCCGAAGGAATTTGCGTTAAAGGATGTCTTTTGTTCCTCCTGGTTTGCTCCTTTTATGTATCCATTTTGATTTGCAAAGAGCACTTCTTAGTTCTGTCGTTAAGAGTGTTGAGCCATCAAGAAGGATTAAACAATGGGAAAAGCAAGCTTCGTCCGTTAGCAAAATTTGTTCGTGGGGCTCTGCGCAGTAAAGTCCAAATTTTCGAGTTTTGAAACCTCTCTTATTACATTTATTGTGCGGCGTGTATTTTCTTATTTGCTTGTGATTATCTATTAGTTCTGTTCGAGGGGTATTGTTATCAGCATTTAGGTCAACTTTTCTACCTAAGTCAATCTCTTTACCTGACTTATTAATTGACTGTAGGTCATTGACTATATTCTCTGTGTGTTGGTTTTTTGCCGATCTGTGGTTACTATAAGTTTCCCACGCATCAATTGTAACTTCTACATGTCCCCTAAAACCTTGGCGTTTTATCTTTAGTCAAACCGTTGTTTTAAAATTAATAATTAAGTCATCAAGCATCGCGTCAATTTTTTCGCTCAGACCCGAGCTTTACTTTCGGCATTCCCGTGTCTGTACGCATTGTTATATATTGTGTTCGTCATTTTCCTTGTTGTATGCTCTTGTGCTAACCAGTTCGCTCTATGCTTATCAACTCGTCTATTATCGACCCGGTTTGGCTGCACTTGCACTCGACATATCTGATTGTCGTCTCCCTTTGTTTGGAGTCCCGTCTTCATCTCGCGTATATGGTATTTTCTTATTAAGTTTTCCTCTCTCGTTGATCTCGTTCGGTTTTCTCACTTCTACAAATATTTTCTTTCAGGTCCCTCTTTTGTTTCGCTCACTTTCTTCCTCTTCTGCTTTCACCACTAAGTCTGCCTTTACTATTCGCCATCCCCAGTGACTTATTGCCCCTTATATATCACTGGCACCTTTTTTTCGCCAGATAGTGTGCTGCAGTTTGCTATTATTATTTCCTTTAGCGTATCCTGTAAGTTAAGTGTAGTAAAAAATTCTGCGGGTTTTCTATGTAGTATATTTAGCTGGCGTTCACGAGTCTCACGATAGTAATTTTGGGTTTTGTCCCTTTTGGCGAAAGATGTATGTGTCTTGTTTACTTCTTCATGCATATTTTCTCTTTCCGCATGTATGCGAGTTATGTATAAATTGGTCTTTGCAACAGAATCTTCCGTCACTGTCACGCGCCGCAATCGGCTGTATTCACCCATTTTTTTTTTTGCAGTTTGTGTGAGAAGTGTACATGATTCATCGCTTTGTTCTCGGTGTTTAGTCTCTTGGTCATTCTGTCTCTGGCCGTTTTAACTCCGAGTCGGCGTCACTGTCGTTGCTTGGCATATATTCTTTCGAATTGTTATAGGCCCGGTGCTTCTTTTTCTTTACCCTATTGTCTGACTTGTCTAAATCGGAAATTTCTATCTTACTTTTCCTGTCCTTTCTTAATATAGTTTTCTCCCGTCTTGTGCGGATCTTGTATATACTCGCCAGTGAAGCGTTCGTGTGACGGAATCTCTGTTCTTTCTGTTCTTCTGTGAGCTCAAATAACACCTAGAGCAATAATTCAGGATTTTTCTCTTCTTCTTTCAGAATCGGAAAGCGCGACAATGCGTTAGGTGTTCTAATGATTCTCCCGTGTCAAAAACAAACCGTCGAACTAGTAGTCGTGTAGTTTTGCCTTTAGTCTTGTAAATCACAGGTCTGGTCTTTTCAATGTGTGAAAATGTTTGACAGGCATAAAGTCGGTAATGACTGTAAATTTTCATACGTACGAGTATTTTCTGAATTGCTGTTTTGCATAGACTATGGCAAGCAATTCTTTATCGTTCATTGATTAGCGAAGTTCGCTACCGTTTACGCAGCGGAATGCATATTTACAAGGGTGATGTTCCCCTTTTTTTCTTGATTTATTATTGCGCCTATTGCCTAGTCTAATGTATTCGATATAACTGCTAACAGCTCATTTATTTCTGGAACTAGAAGCAGGGGCTCGCTGCACAGAGCGTTATCAAGAGTGTCAAGTGCTTTTCAGTTAGGTTTCTGCCACTTTAATTTTGTTCTGTTTCGTGTAAGTATCAAACATACTCTCACTTGTATGTTGATTGTAATATTTTCTTAATTATTTCTTCTTTATTTGTTAGAAAAATTTTGTTTTTGTTTTATCTACATTTTAATTTTTACTTTCTTTTTGATGAGTATTACTTGGACTAAAATTTTTTATCACATTCCTACAAGTCTACCTAAGGTACTATTATTGTAAACGTCTATTTGTACCATTGATGCGGTCGGCGTACACTTTAGTGTTATCGTTGTTTGCAATAAAGTAGTCGAATAAGATGTCTATCTCTGATTCTTGCAGATGTACCGATCCTGTTTGTATATTTTTATATTCTTCTTTTATGCGTGAAAAAATTAAATGATTTGACCTTGCGCAAATTTTAAAGGTTTCTGGTTTTTGCAAAGGTATCTGGAAGTCATTTAATATTATAATATTTTCCTTGGCTCATATGTGGTTCTCATTTAGTTTTAATAGGTTTCATCCGATTAGTCCTTCCTTTTATATCGGTAAGTCATAGGGAACTATGTGTAGAGTGAAAATCATTCTATTTAGGGGTATATCTACTGTTTTTGACATGTACTGTGCTCCGTGTGTAATATTAGTTATAAGCACTCGCTCCTTAAAATTGATATATGAGTCCTTGTGAATGCTAATCGTTCTTATAATAATTATTTCGGCATGCGTATCTGCGTAAAATGTCGCGCTTTCGTTTATTTATTGTAAGCTTTCTAGGTATACTAAAGCTGGCAGGAGCCTTGTACTTGATATATTCATTTCTACTTCATCGAGTAATTTTTCAACGCTTTTGTTGGTTGTGTCATTTCCAAATCCAGGGCTTCGGGTTGATAATAAAATTTCAGCAAATTTATAATTATCATCATTTTGTGCGCCTGTAGTTGGCTATATTGTATTAAGTTGCGTCAGCTGCTCATTTTGCGTATTTCCCGAGCGGTTTCTTCTGTCTGTTACCCGTGTCATGCACTGGTCACGTCTTTTTATGTTGTGCTTTTTCGCTAGTGTGTACTTTATTCGTAATGTGTTGCATACTGTATGGTTTTTTGGGTGGCTCCTGTTCGCTGCACTTTCGCTCTGCTTCTTTTGTGGATGCACTGTTGATATTTTAGAAATAGATAGGAGCAGATGGCCACACTTATGCATGATAGAAGAACCAAGGAGCATAATCTATGATAATTCGATAATAGAGGGCAAAGTAGTTAAAGTAAGATATAAAAATGTAGTGGATAGGGAAACAATAGGACTTATGAAAAGGGTAACCGAAAAAAATGAGTTTAAGAAATTTAAAGAGAATTTAGCAAGGGGAAGGAAAAATTATAATAATCAGCGACTTAAAATAAAATTTATGCTCATTAACAAAAACTGGAGACAAATAAATATTAAGAAACGGAAAACTTAGCAATAGACTTTAAATAGTAATATTGCAGTGTCAGATATAAGACTGTAGGAAAACCAAACAAGAAAGGTTCTTAAGTGATGGACTGTAGACTCTGCAATGAAAAAAAAGCACATAGTTCTATTTAAAGAGGCAGAAAAAATAGAAAATAAGATCATAAGATCACTTAAAAATATAGAATTAAAAGATAATGCATAGATATGCAGAAGGCATATATCACTCTGTTGGAAGGGAACCAGTAGAAGATGTATGATAACATATGAAACTTTTGGAGAACGGAAGTAAATTAATTACCGCAGAGTAGAGCTTTAACGTCGAATAATCCGTCATGTCTATGAAATTTAAATGTTCAGTCGATTAAGAAAGTAAGTCTCACATGTATTTATGTTAATATATATAGAAAGGTGATTGATGTGAAACACTGTTGCATCAATTTCTTATTAGATTCTATGGTAAATCCTATCAGTATTATTTTGAGGAGATCAATTTCAAGTAGTCATGACACACCAAAAAATAATAAAATAGAATGTCAAAATCTGATCGAGAAATTATTGAAGAAATATTTTTCCTTTGCTTGCATTACCTAAGAACTTCAAATTATCATCGTCTTATGAACTCCTAATCATAATTGATTTTCAAATTTCCAGAAATGACAAAAAAAGGCTTACTTGTTCATATAACATTAATTATTCTACAAATATTATATGTATATATATATACTAGTAGGGCTTCGCCCCCTGCGCGCTCCACGCGCCAGCCCCCTATTACGGTGTTAACAGTTTATGAGGAAAACAAGAAGTTAATAGTATATTTTTTAATTATATATTTTCTTCAATTAATAAATTAAGCAACCTAAATTAAAAATAGTCTTTTAGAAACTAATTATCTTAATGAATTTTATTTTATTATCAACAATTTTATTTTTTAATCATTGTTGCTTATAAAAATACTGATAAATACTTCTACATTTACTTTCTAAAAATATAAGATCATGAAAATAACGGTTTTTAAAAACAAAATCCTTGCAGATTTTTTGGGGTAATTATTTCAAAAACTTGGACAAAATCTTGGCAATAAGATGTCTGCAACAACATAAAGTATAATCTAAGACCTCTCACCATCACTAACCCTCTTTTCTGTGTTCAAACACTCAATACGACCAATAAAAAAGTATGTCACTATTTTATTGTTCCAATTTTACTATTTTGATTCTTATTTTTACTCTTTGAATTCAAAGACAAAATGTTTTAAAATAATAATGGTTATAAAATTAACTCAACATTTACCAAATCAATCATGAAGTTTATTTTATCTTATCATCTAGTAAATTAACACATATATACACGTAATAAATATAAAATATTCCTTTGGATTATTATATTTATCTCTTTTCTTTATGTGTAAGTCAATGTCTATTAAGGTGTGTTTGTCTTGTAAATGATTTCTTACAAATAGTACATAATTTAGATTTTGTATCTTAATGTTCTTTTTTATGACGATTAAAATATTAATAAGTTTGTATAACCTTTTTCATATGTTACATTTATAGAATTCATTATGTTTTTTTTCATGAATTTTCAGTGCAGCTTCTTCCCCAAAAAATACTCAGCCATATTTGCACTTCAAAAGCAATGAAGGGCTGAAAAACATGTCCTTGTTCATAAAATGAATTTAACTCTTTTTCATCTTACACTAACTGTACATTTTTATTGCAAGTTTTTTTCAAAAAATATATAAAAATTACAAAAACAATTACAGATAAGTTTTGAAAAAATGTTGGTAGTAAAGTATTTTAAATTTGAATTTAATTTTCATCTGGTCAACACAATTTCATGTATAACTAAATCACTATAAATTAAAGAAATACTAATTATAGTACAATATGTTAATTTATTTTTTTCCTAATCGGGTATAAGGTAATTCTGTCTCTCCGTGGTTTCGTAGGGCTTATTGGTCTTGGGCTAAATTATTAAATAATATCTCTATTAATAGTAACAGTAACTAATTATTAGGAAAACCTTAATTACCATTTGTTTTGGTATTTTTATTAAATATACTATTTAACGATTGAGCACAAGTCTAATTGGCGACGACTTTCCCGATTGGTATTACTACTTCATTGTATTAATTTAAAATCATTACACATGCACGTATTGTCATGTCACAGGCTTGTATGTATCAAATGATACAATTCATATACTGTTTTATAAACAATAACAACAACAAAAAGTCAGCGGGCCTTACTATTTGCCTCATGGGCTGTGTAGAAAAAGTAGTTTAATTTATTTTTTTCTATTGCTACAAAGATGTATACTAATTCTTGTACTTAACATAAATTTTTGTTTGGACAGCTTTGATAATATAAAGCCAAGTATTAGAAGCGTGAGGAGGCGGGGCATGGGGGTACCATAAAAGGCTGTGATAGGAAAGGGTGTAAGAGATAAGGGAGAGTATGAGAAGCGTGTGGGGGGTGTGGGAGAGGCATGGGGTGTCTTACACATTTTTAGTTGGGGTAATATCACAGAGAGATACAATGAATTTTCTCTTATTTGATTGGTGTCTGTGGGGGAGCTGTAGGGGGACCAAGGGGGTGTCAGGGGCGTCACAAAATAGGATAATTATGACATGTTTAGCTAAATTTCTAAGTTTTTGTGGGGGTAGTGGGGTGGTTTTTTGGATTTCAAATTTTTGATTTCTCGTAATAACGAATAAAATAAGAGAAATTTACCTTATTCTGTGGGGGAGTATAAAGGGTTATCAAAGTTGTGAGGGAGGCGTGGGGGGGTCTTACACATTTTTAGTTAGGTTAATTTTACAGAGAAACATAAAGAATTTTTTCTTATTTTGTGGGGAGGCCGTGGGGGGCCGGGAGGGTCGTCTCACAATAGGATAACTATGACATTTTCAGTTAAATTTCTAAGTTTTTGTGGGTGGGTAGTAGGGGGGGGGGGTGCAGGGGGACTGGAATTTTTAATTTCTTGAAATAATGGAGAAAATGAGAGAAATTTACTTTATTCTGGGGGGGGGGATGTGTGGAGGTAGTGGGGGGGGGGTCATTAAAGTAGTAAGGGGGGCGTGAATGGGTAGTGGGGGGTGTAAAAGGGTCTTACACATTTTTTGTTGGGTTAATTTCTCACAGAAATATGAATAATTTTCTCTTATTTTGTGGGGCAGTGTGGGGGGGGGGGGCACCATGGGGAGTGTTGGGGGGTGTGGAAAAACCCACCAAAATAACTATATAATACAGAAAGATATATATAAATATATAAACACATATGTATCAATCTAGAGCTTTGATAACGATTGCATTGACTATATTATCTCGATTTCTAAGGGAATTTTTGGATTTTCAGTTTGGTTATCAACGTGTATAGGCATGCATGTATTAATGATATTGTTTTTCTAATAGCTATTTGGACATCTAATAAAAAAAAACTATGTAAATAGCAGGGTTAGCGTGCGGAGCGAGCAGGGAGCAAAGCCCTGCTTATATATACATTTATATATCAATAAGTTTTTTTAAAAATACAATTCATCAGTTAGCGCATTCTTTGAAGAGGGTGAAACATTACTGTTGTGCATATATGGTTGCACATACACTGCCGCACTTAAGCTTGTAATGGTGTTAGCACTGCTTGTGGATTTCGAGTGCTAGGGTCGATATTTTTCCTCTCTATAAGTCAACCCTACTTATAATATCAGTAGTAACTCGGCAGCATGATTCTCGCTTGCATGAATTTTTTCTAACTAATTGGGTCTTTAAGCATCGGATAAATACGTGTGTTACACTTATCTAATTACTACTACGTTCCTTATACAAGTACTGTTTTCTGTTGATTACAAAGGCCTCTGTTTCTTTTGAAATTAACTTTACTAATACCAAAACGTCGTTAAGCACTGACTCTAGGAACGCAAAGTTATGCAACATCAGAAAGCGATGACTAACAAATACTTACATTTTAAGAACAATTTAGTTTGTTTCTTGCAAATGAGCCAAAAATAAAACAATCCTCTTCCTTGGCGGCTGATAAATTCCAGAATAAAGGACAACGTCTCAGACAACAAATCAGAGAATACGTTATATCTTGACAGTTCAGCAGGATAGGTCGGAAATAACCATTTTTACATTTCAATGCAGACATGCATACGTTATTTAGAAATTATTCATATATTTTTTAGAAACACTTACCTTGGAAAAATAATGTTCTTAAGCTGCATTTGTTTTAGAATAAATTACCTGCAGCAAATGTATAGTTTCTTTTACTTGTCATGCCATTTACGCACATGAATTTCATATCCTATCACTTACTAGCTCTCGCTATCTGTCTTTTAATACATTTGCACACATTTCATAGCCTTTGGAGATCTCACTTCTGCGGTATGTCACACGTGACTCACCAAATGTTTTTTTCTTTATTCGTAAATATTGTAGTTTTTTAAGTTAAGCTACATTTACGAGAGCACGGATTCAGTCATTTATCTTACAACTGTCCACAAGCACATTACACCACATGCAGCCATTATAAATATATTTACAGTGGCATAAGGTGTAAAATGACTGAGTAGATTCGTCCCGTGTGGGACTGGCCTACTATTAATAGAACATGATGCCACCTAGCAGTCGGCATGCGATCGTGTACGACAATAACCTCAAAAATTTCTGGCCGATTAGACGTCTGCTAGCGTAAAAAAAAGCCAACCTCCACGGTGAGGCTTTGTAATTTGTGAATCTTGATTATAGCTTATGCTCCGCATTGTAAACCATATAAAACGTCGTACATATAAACTTCTCGTTTTAACGTTACTGATCCAGCTAGGAATCGCTTCTCCATGTCGATAGCTAATCGTTTAAGGACTGAAGTGGCTGAAGGGGGCAAACAGGCTAATTCGTATGTAACAATATGCAACTTCTATATCTCAATGGGCTCGTTCTCTTTAAATCGCCACATCACAACCTGATAATGTTGATCGACCTCATGGACAAGAATTTGCCTTAACATTTTCTCTCCATCGGCCATGGAAGCTATTTCGTAATCACTCCAGCGTTAAATCAGATTCTTAATATTGTAAACTCCTTGTATTTCTCACCACTTACTTGATTTATAGGTGAGAAAATGATTGCAGCGTATATCAATAATTAAAACACACTACTTTCTTCTCCAGCAAATTCAATAAAAGATGTCTTGCTTAAGAAGAAAGCAGTGGAATAAAATTATTGATACACCCTACAATTTAGATCAGGTTCAACAAACAGGGAAAAAGTCTGGATCCCGTGTAAAGAGTATCATTCAACGATACAGTGCCACCAGATTTAGTGGATCCATTAAAGACGACTCTCAGATTGGTGGTGGTTCTGAATTGACGGATTACACCATTATAAGGAAGAATCCAACAGTCTGACTCTGATGATTGTTCTAGTTGGCTCATTTTCTTAAGGTCGATGTATTCTTGTAGAAATGTTTTATAAGCATATCCAATAATTTGGACAAACGGATTCATTTTGAAAGGTAAACAAACGTTGTATATTCCCCTAGAATTTTTTTTGTGATTTTCAACAAAATTTTCCCTGCACCTCTTTTTGTCGGGCTTGAGGATTTGAGACCGGTCCAGGAGGTCTTAGAGTTTCCGACATTTTTGTGGCATTGCGGAAATGTCTGATAGAGATACACAGTTGATCGAAATCTGATGCATGTTATTGTTGGGAGACTCGTAGGTAACCGAACCAGAGGGTAACCAACCAAAACTACTTTTAGTAGAAATAGGTCTCCTTTAAATACTGTTTATTATAACTCCAGAAACGATTTAGGCATGCGCATCAGCTCCAATCGATTTGGTCTCTATTTAGATAATGTGGGTCAGCTGGACAGACACGTTTTAAGTGTCTAAGGTTACCCGGGAAAAGACTAGCGGGAGGTTGAGATGAAGAAACGCGTGGGAGAACTAAAGTTTTAACTGTGATGGAAATTTTTAAATTAAAATGTGGCATAACTTGGATTATAATAGATGAGCGAAGTTAACCAAAGACTGCGAGATTATACAGCATTGGGATCCTTGATCGACCAGATCTTTTGTCATAAAATTATTCTCCATTAGAAACCTTAACCTTTACCCTTGCGGTACACAATAGCGCTGCTGAACTTAAATATTAACTAACTTAATGTACTGAATTCATCGACGCGACACTATTCTCCGAAATCAATATCTTCATCCACACTAGTTTGATGCGTAGCAGTGTCCTTACGGATTCTCTCCTGATAAAGAGAGGTATGACGTTTACCTTGACATTAGCGAAATTGTTTTTCAGACAAGCAATCTTTAACGTACTGATCTACCAAGGAATTGTGACAAAGTTTGTGTTTATACACAATCTCCTTACGTTCTTCGAGCGTTTTGGAAGGGCAAAATTGAAGAGAGTAAGGTTCTTGACATGAAACACATTCAATATTGTTGGCGTTAAAAAAGTTAGTAGAAACGCCTTTACTTGAAACTGGCTTAAGAGTGGGTGACTTTTCGCCTAGACCTTCTAATAGCAGAGCTTGATTTGAAAAAAAGTACTTTAATTGCTCAAATGTAAGAGGTTGTGATTAACAATCTGATTCCGCCAGTCCTTTTGGGCATTGATCTCGAAATTTCTAACGACTCACGCAATGAAAAGGTTACTGGCTCCTACCTTTCTCTCTATAGCGAGTAACAAATCCAGGAGGACAAATGATTCAGTCGTCAATCTATTTCACTCTAAGAATCAGAACAAATAACCTTACATTTAAGCATTGAATAAACGTAATTACCAACTAATCGACTATTACTACCGTAATTTTTCACTAAGATATCCCAAGAGATTTCGTAGTTGTCATCAGTGATAGCTCAACTCTTGACTAGGCTAGCGGCTTCTCCAGTTAAATGCAAGCGAAGATAATAAAATTTTATGACGGCAGTCAAATCGTCACGTCGATGTATGAACAAACGAAAAAGATCCTTGAAAGACTTCCATCCAAAAAATTTTCCTGAAAAAGTAGGAAGATCGAATTGCGAAAGTTGTGCGAAAGAAGGAGCAGGTATGGTCTGATTTAAAAAGCGATTGACTAGGGATTGATCTAACGTGGGAGTCTCAAGTGACTCAAGAGAATGAAACAAAAATTTACCTCTCACAAAGAAATTATTATCGCACATTTTGTTTAAAAACGATATCAGTAAAATAAACAGCATTATGGTCATAGGCGGAGTGTTTTGACATAATTTTATGATTATTTTTCAACCTATCGTATCGTTCTTCTGGACGATACATATGTGACTTAGCTTGACTTAAGTTATCTTATTCTAACCTAATTTCTTAAAATTCGAAAAATCTTTCGCGATCAAAGGGTTTAACGAGTTTTGGCTTTTATACTAGGGCTCCATTTTAAATTATTCGAACACAAATTGACTCTTTTAGTAGTTTAATAAATTCTAAGGCTGTTTACTACAGCTATTAATATGTTCCTAACTCAAATATTTTAAACGATTTTTAGTTAATTTTTATTCTACTTGGTTTCAAGAAAGTACCAATAAAGATCCATTATTGAAAATACCTTCTCATCATAAATATCTACTTGTTCTCAATAGTATATTATTTTCTTTCGCTTTAAAATGATAAAATATTCTTACAATCTTAAATATCTAACAGCTGCCTTTAGTCAACCTTTTTTAAAAGATTCATATTTTTCCAACTTTGGTTTATCAACAAGAATAACATGAAAACCAACGATCTTATTTTTAATATACTGATAGAGAAAACGATTGTTCGCAACTAGTAATTTTCGAAAATTCTGATTTTTAAACAAGAAAACTATTGACAAGTGATATGAAATATAAATGTGCTAAATAACGTAAGTAGAAAAAAAAAATTTTATACTTAATATTATTAGGAAAAACTCAAAGAGAAATCAATAAATCGATTAGAACAAAATTCTCTACATATCAAACAATATTAATTGAGATAATTACGGTTATTTCTTTCAATCAAACAAACTCTAAAGATTACCGTTTTTTCTTCTGATTACTATGAACTAATACAAGTGCGGACAACCCTAAAAATGGTCAATTGCTGCCATGCTTGGCATAGTCTTCCTTTGGCCGGAACTTAAAATCCTAACTCTCCACCATAGCGTTTCCAAACCTCATTAACATAGAGTGTCACGTTTCGGAAGGATCGGTAATGAAATCTTGGCCAGTGTAACGGCAAAAATTTGTTACTTGTCTTCAAAAGGAAAATTAAACATTAAGGTGCACAAATAAAAATGTGTTGGTGCATGTCACAACATAGACTCAATTTTTCTTACAAAAATAACAATTCTTACGTTTTTTCTGAAATAAGAAGAATGTTGCCCATGCTATTAAAGTAGTTAATCAATATAATACTATTAATGTGTAAAATTTTAAAATAGCAGATCTTACGAAAGATATGCACGTATGTTTTTAAATCTTCTAGGGGTCATCCGCGACAATCTTGTTTTTAAAAATATGCTTTGTATAGGAGGCCTGGGTGCTAAAATTTAAGGAACGTAACCAGTAACTAAACATAATGTTTGGCCAAGAATGGCAGCACTCGGCTGTACTCGGTGAGTAAGCGTACATAATTGTTTTAGTGTGGCTGTCCACTTATCCCCCCAGCACTCTATGACCCACCCATGCCCCTCCCTTCCACAAGCTAGCATTTTTTTACAGCTCTTCCACTCAATAGGGTAAAAGATATTTATTTCCCTGTTATTACAAATATTGTTAACCCCCAACGGCCCCTCCATAGCCCTTATATGGCCCCCCATAGCCTACCACCAAATTTTTAAATCCCCCAACGTCCGCACTCCCTCACCACTATTTCATTTTATTTTCACTTCCAGCCGCAAAACTAAAAATCATGTCCTGTTGGTACATAATGTATTTCATCACATTTATACTCGGAATGTGGTAAAAGATTTTATTTTATCTCCATTGTGACCTTTGCATGTATCTTAGTGCGCATCAGTGTGAAAAAAACGAGCTTTATCTAACAAAACTCGATTTGAAGGCGACTTCTAAAGTAATGAAGAAAATAAGAACACTGTAGCTCTAGTTAGATCACATGCTATAAGAATCCACTAGGACAATGTAAAAATTACGTGATATTGTGGGGTAAAAGATTAGACGCCACTTGGTCCTGCGTGTTTGGCCCCGGAGGTGTTGGTGGACTTGTCAATATGACGATCCCAAAAGCTCTTATATTAGACACCTATATGGGTAAGATACTCTAAATTTAAACGTCCTTATATTTCAAGCGATGGGAATTCTATAAGCTTGTGGAAAATCTGACATGGTCAGCCGGCCACAGCAAAGAGTCAGCAGAGGTGATAAAAGATGGTTTGCCGAGAATCCTTATAACATAACCTCGCAAAAAAATTCAACTAGCACGAAATCGGTGAAAAATTTCATTGAGCTCTAAGAAAATGATTAAACTATACGATTCGGTGTTCAAGAGTAATTTTCATGTTTATTTACAGTCTGCTTTGTGGAATCAAACACTTTTTAATACAACTTAATGTTTAAACTTCTAGAATTTTTGAAATTCGATAAAAATAAGACATTTTTTTTTGAAAAAAACTTGATTCGAAGGGAGTTAAAACATAATTAGAAAAGAGAAAGATGATTTTTCTCGTTAGATCATATGCTAATAATCCATGGCAGAAATATGAAAATCAAGTTACTCGACACTCAAAATTGTTAGATTTTCACAAAATCTGTAAAAAAATTCATTTAATTCTCAGAGATAAGTCTTAAATCATATGGTCAAGTGTTCGTAAGTAACTTAAATATTTATGAGCAGTTTTCTCTGTAAAGTTAACAAAATTGAAGGGCAGCATAACCTTTAAATTCGGGAAATCTTTAAAATTGAATATCATACAACTGAGATCGTATAGGCTTTCTTTATACAACAGTACAATTATTTCATGCTATAAAAGTTTACTTTATAAGTAAAAAAAATAACCTTGAAACCAATCCAATAGTTTTAAAATAAGTAATTGTATGCATCCTATTTATATAAAACCATACAAAACTATGTATACAAAGTGTTTATGAGTTATTTTGATAATCCTTTCGAGTATGCTTTGGAAATTTGACAATTTAAAATCGATTTCAAGACACAATGAAAAAAAACTCTTAAAGTTCTGCATGCAATACCTTACAAAATATCTCTCTAATTTCAAGTGTTTTTAAAAATATGATAAAATAATTAACAACAACATCACATTACAGTATAAACTGATGTAGTAGGTCCAGGCCGCTAAACTGTTCTAAGAAGATCCAGTTATGTTTTGTTCGAAACATTTAATAAAGACCTTAAAAATCAAGAATACGCTAAACTTTGCTTTTATAAGTCTGTAGGTAAGATGTGTCATCTATATTTTACTTACTAATAATCTGTGTATCTATAGTGTTAGCTTACTATCCTAATAAAGTACGTTTTTTATGCGTTATTTAAAATTTTTAATTATTCTCTCGAGAGAGGATTAAACAACACAAAATTTTCCAATGCTAAATTTGACATCCTTATAAAATACACAGTTTTAAAATGATTGCACAGCAATTCACTGATTAACTTATTATACGAGTGGAATAGTACAAAAACATCTAATATTGAGAGTATAATGTGTATGTCACAGATTTACACATAGGTCTTAGTTTGTACTAATTAAGATAAAAAAATTATTTATTTATTATTTGCACTGAATTCGTATTAATCACAGGACCCCATATCTAATGGTAATCTTTCCAGGGCCATTATTTTATCAAGGAATAAGCTGTTCGTAGATACTTTCATGACAGGTAAGATTCTGAACATTGGGGCTTTAGCCAGAAAACTCGCTGTGTACAAAGCAAAATGCCATTATTCTGAGCAAATTATAAGCTGTTGAGGAAATTAAGAATTTTAATTAAAGAAATTAAGACCCAGAGCCAGCCTTGGCAGGGTTTGTTTTCTTGCAATACTCGGTAGGCTTTATATTCGCTGTGCGTCTACTTTAGGTTAGTACTGAACTACTTAATCTCCGGCGGTTCAACTCATTTGCAAACGACCCGATTGCCATATCGCTATATTAAGTGCAAGCAGCTCTCTTTTCCGTTATTGTCTACTTCTCGCGGTAAGTAGGAGATACTTGCACGCGTCTTTCCCCGCGGTAAAGTCAGTTCAGCATAGTTTCTCTTGTGTGTATTCCCAATCCTCTCTTAAGGGCACAAGGTGACTCACTCTGTTCGGCTTATCGAGCATCTTCTCGAATATTCTTGGAAAAGAGCGTGATGAAGGTATGGCTAGTGACGTATAACATTGTACATTATATACCAATAAATGTTAATATGCAAATAGTTATGTATATATATACATATATACACATATATACTAGTGGGGCTCCGCCCCCTGCACGATACGCGTGCCAACCCCCCACTTTTGATATGTATAATGGATTGGATGAAGGAAAAATCTTCTCATTTTATAAATTGAAAACGATAAAAGAATAATAAAAAATAACAAAGATGATGTCTTCATGGAACCTATTTATTATTGTGAAATAGAATATAAATGTCGATATTTTTTAACTATGATTTAGGAATAAAGAAAGAAAGAAATCTAACTGTTGCCACAAATGGAAAATTAGTTTAAGTCCTTTAAGTGAATATGACAAGAAATAAAAAAAGTTCAATTATTCGATAATAATTTTAGAATACTTATTAGGTATGATAATAATGTCTTTAGTTTTGCATCTTTTATGAGTAACGAAATATAACAAAAAGGTAAATTCATTTACAATATTCAAATTTAAGTACAAATTTTTCATGTATCTTCAAATACTTCGAAATAAGATAAAAGTAAAGTACCGAAACATGGTCAATAATACATATATGATGATCAAGGAGACATTCAACGGATAATAAATTCAAGTAAAAAAAAAATATGATTACAAATAATATAAAAACTTTGACAATTTGACAAAGTGTTAAGCTTAAGTTGTTGCATGCCCCAGTAAAAGCACACTTTTGGGTTTCTGATCAGAAACGTAATATAATGGTGCTAACATCTCAAATAAATCGTAGCATTGAATCAATTATGAGATTTTTGTCATTTAGTCGTTTAATTAAAGTAGTGGCTTACATCCGTAGATTTTATAATCGACTAAAAATTCGGAATGAAAAATTGCGTCCTTTTTGACTTCCCGCAAACTTAAGGATGCAGAAACCTGTTTAGTACAACAAGCGTAATAACATTCCTTTCCACAAGAATTTTTTGTCATTGATTTGAATAATTCATGCAACGTTCATCTACACTAAGCCTTTAAACCTTTTTTGGATAAAAATAAGTTGCTTTAGGTAAAAGGTCGATTTACTCATGCTTCAGGACTTTTATCCAATGAAAAGCATTAAATATTATCAGATAAAGCAGACGAGTTTAGCACACTACTTGTACGATATGCTTATTTACAAACGTGTGACGGTGGGCCTTTTCAAATGCGTAAATTATTATCGTCTGGTTTCTGGATTTTACGCCCAAACTCACTAGTGAATTAAATTCTCCAAGAATTTGTTTGCTGTACACGTTACGCTACGAGAACAATGCATCCTTCAATGGAAGATTTGCCTGCCTATGAAATTTCAACAACAAGACCTATCTGATCCAGCAGAGTTGATTATGGAGGACCAATTCGCATACGTCTATCCCGCAGCCGTGGACAAAAAACTCAAAAGGCCTATATATCTTTATTAACTTATTCAGCTACCAAAGCGATCTTGGAGGTGGTATCTGATCTGACCGCCGTGGCTTTCATTGCCATCTTCCAACGCTTTACGGCATGGAAAGGTATTGTCAAAACGGTATCAAGAGATAATGGTACTAATTTCCATGGTGCAGATCGTAAATAACGATCTATACTTAGAGAGGCTTTCAGATTTTATGTGAGTGCGGCAAAGGCACTAGCAAATGATGGAATCAACTTGGCTTTCATACCTACAGCTGCACCTTAATTTGATGGAATTCGGAAGTCTGGGGCTTATTAGGTCAAAAAACATCTTTGCAGGACGGTGGGAGATACTGTATTAAGTTACGCAGGGCTGAGTACACTGTTATGCAAGATATAGGCTTGTTTAAACTGTCGACCTCTTACTAAATCTAGTTCTGATCCATCCGACCGTATCACACTTACTCCTGGGCATTTTTTACTCGGAGAACCTATTGTGTCAGTCGCACAAAAGGGCTACACTGAGAAAAAACTGCCACCTGTAGCCAGATGGAAAATCGTTTCTCAAATCAGACATCATTTTGGGACCAGATAGCAGAAGAAGTATGTCCGCTTCCTTTAAGAATAGACGAAATGGCAACTCTTTTGTCGCAATTTGGAAGTTGGCACCATTGTAGGCATTACTGAATAAAACCAGTCCTCCATCTAAGCTGCCCATCGGAAAAGTTACCCAAGTTTTCCAAGTTGCTGATAGAGTAGTATAGTAGACCAGTCGTAAAATTATGTCCACTTAATATTTAGTCAGTCGAGCGCAAAGAAAAGAATTATTATTGTACCATGACGCTTAATTTTGCATTCGTTGAGTAAGTCATTAATGATATTGTCAAAATTATCTAATTATAATGATTCGCTTGGATTAACTAAATATTATTATATTTTAATAGATTATTAAAAGAATTTAAATATTAAAAAAATCACTACGGCTGGTGGTGTTCGCTGGCGGTGTTTGTTGATATTATAATTGCATTTTTCCATTTCTGTCAGTTTTTGTTAAGAATATTTGCGAAAGGTTGCTGTATATAATTAAGATAACAACCCTTTTTTTTTTTGGTACCAACCACGAAACCAACTTGTTAATGTCATAAATTTTCGGTTGATTTTACCACTGAAGAACCAAATTGTCTGCTTTCATATATTTATAGATCACAATTCAAAAATTATTTTAACTAGTTACGTTGTTGAATTGTTTTGTTACTGTTGTCAATTTAATAATTTTTTAATCGCTGTTCTTTAGAGTCTTAGGGCAATAAACCTCCGACAGGGCTGGCGGTAGTGTAAAGGCTCCACGGCTGTGTTGTGTTTATCTCCCAGCCGAGAGACTTACGAGCATATTGTCGCATTAGGTAGAAGAGAGAGAAGCTCGATGTCTGTGCTCATGCTCGACGCCTGCGTGCGACTGTTAGTCAGTCGCGGGCTGCCGGAAAGTTCAGTACATTACATGAGGCGAGATTTATATACATACATACATACGCACATTTGCACATTAGATTTAGTTTGTACTAATTTATTTAGAATAATAATTGATTTATTATTTGCACTATATTAGTGATAATTACTGGGCCCTATTTCTGGCAGTAATCTTTATAGGGCCAATTTTGAACGCAAAGGTGAAAAAATCCATGATTGTCACTGGTCGGAAAAAACATTATGGCGCCTTTTTTATAAATTTTACGAGCAAAACTAATGTAAATGCTGTTATGATTGAATCGAAAATAGACCAATTTTTTGCATAAATATTGATCTTTACATTGATACGTCTCACCTCAGTACACGCATACGAGCGTCATCTAAGTAATTTTCAAAGGCATCAATGGTATATATATAAAACTAATTTTCAATAACTCTGTGTAGGAAGGAGGGGCTGCAAAAGGCGACGGGGGATGTGGAGAGCCGCACCAAAATCATTGTAGAGTATGGTCAGAGGGGCTGTTAAAGACTGTATCATGGAGCTCAGAATACTTTATGAATGCTTCGGATATTTTGGAAAGATTTGTGTATGTGGTTGGACTGTAGGGGTCTGTTTAAGGGTTATTTTTGAGATTTTTTGGGGCTCAGGCTGCTTTCAGGCGCACAGACAAAAAGAACATGTGGCTAGTGCTCACGTATTTCGCTAGCGCTGAGCCCGTACACTATTTTTTACGCAAAAAGCCTAATTTTTGTTGCAGACGCAATGACCCGCTTTTTATTCACGTTCTGTATCAGTAATGCTGTTAATGCTTTAGAATTTTACTGTGGACACACAATATATATTGTTCTAAGTGCTCGCTCAAACCCAACCTGAAAACGCAAGGAATTCCGTGCAAAATTTACGTACCGACTCTTGCTTTTAGCAGCCTAGGCTATGGAAGGGATCGATTCAAAAAGCACGCCCGAAAAACTAAGTTTATGATGAAATAAAGAGATGTATAGATTGTCGATATGTCAGTCCACTAAAGGCCGTTGGGAGAATACAAAAATACCCTATTTGCGGCAAAAAGCCATTGTATAATTTATTTACTGATACTCTTGAAAATGAGGAAAATATATTTCGATGTACACAAATGTCTAATTTAGCTTGACTTAGAAATTCTAATTTTTAAAAAGAGCTATTTACTTTTATATTACCTACACATTTAAAAAAAATTGTTTTTTGTTTTTACTTGCAGAGAATAATAATAGTGATGTAATCGGGATAAATATTAAATAGAAACTGACAGAAGATTTTAAAGTAAATAAAGATAATAAAGCTCTAGCTTATCCCTATACAATCTTTAAAATCTATTGAGAACATTGTATTCTACCTATATTAGATTCATGTTTCGAACTTGAAAAATACTGAAAAAGACATTACGATAATTTAAAATATGTTAGACATATTACATTCGAAATGAAACAAAGCTTTAAAAATAATGGTCGTTCGGTATGGAGTGTTAATAATAAAATTATCTCTATTTAATGCCATGGAGGATCAGGGAAAACCATTTTTATACAAAAATTTTATATACTACTTTATTTCTAAAAAAAAAAGTATCTTATTCATGGCATAAATGGTTATTTTATAAATACTACTTCTAAAAGGTAATATAGGTCAAGGAACATTTGAATAACCGTTAAATTTGTTTAATATTGATAGCTCAATTTTCGAGTTTAAATGCGATAAAAAAAAAGAGAAGTAGACTTAATCGTTCGGAGTAAAGGGTCCATAAAATCAACAACATCACTAGAAATATTTAATAAAACTTTACAAGAAATTGTTTATGAAGATAAACCTCTTGCAAACATAATAATAGTTTTAAGTGGTGATTTCCGTCAAATTCTGCCAGTTGTAAAAAGCAGTAATATAAGTATGATCATATCCGATAGTATCAAACATCGTTTCTTTGGTCATTTTCTTATATAATGCAATAAGGTGGTAATATTCACTGTGATGACCCAAAATTATTTATATTACGGTTGGAAATAGAAGAAGGAAAGATGATCATTTAAAATTTATGAAACATGGAAAACTAATGATGTTTTCTCGTTAAATATCTTCAAAATCAAAACTATTCAACACATAATGTTACTCTCACTTCTCATAATGAGTATAATACAGCAAAATTGTAATTCATTTACCAGAAGAAATAAAAACTTATTATAGCACAGATCATGCAACTTGCAAAGGGATTGATGAATGTGACAACGATATTTACATAAATTCTTTCGATGAAGGTTTGAATAATATTCGTAAAGGGTGGCCACTCGTGAGCTAAATTTGAAAATCGAAGTAATCGTACTGCTAATCAGGAATTTAAGTATTGCTGACGCTTTATGTAATGATATTAGATTAGAAATTACAAAATCATTTAAGTATATCATTAGAGTTGAAATTAGAACATAACCAAAGAAATAATTGAGTTGAAAAAATCGGAGAAAAAGTTTTCATTCTAATGATAACTTGAGATATAGAAAATACATCTTAAACATCCTTCTATATATACAGAAAGCGATTTCCTTTAGTATTATAATTTTCAATAACCATTTATCTTATTGTCAATGTTTTGAAGAAAATAGTTTATATTTGAAACAATCTTTGATTTCGCAGGGTCAATGGAATTATGCTTCATAAGATGCAAAAGTAAAAATGGATTATATAATCAAATTAGTCATAATAATAAATCAAAAGTCAGATATATTGTAAGAAAAGAAATTTCCTTCATTAAATATCATCGTATTAAAATAAATATATAAAAAAAATCTTACTAGATGCATCATAAAAAGATAAGTGTGATAATTGTAAAGAAAAATATTTAAATCTTGTTTTGTGACATAAAATATGACAAATACTAACACAACTATCATACAATTGATACAATTAATATTTTTACGTGCGATGAAACGAAAATTATATGTCCCTAAGATCAAATTTTGTGTTTCTATAATCTTATTTTCAAGTTTTTCTTACATTATTATTAACATAGATATGTTAGTTGAGAAATTTCTATTATATAGTAAAAAGTTCAGATTCATAATGAAGATGTTTGAGAAATTTTTTTTCCAATGAACGTACTGCTTGGAAAAAAAGAAAACAAAAGGGTAAACTTCACTAAATTATTTGAATATATTTCAGTAAAAAGAGGTCGAGGATTCCGGTCTAAGACGGTTAAAAATTAGGAGGTACTGTAAGAGATCGGTGGTGAAGCGGAAGGAGGGGGAGGGGAGGGAAAATATTCAAGGCTAAATTCCCGGAGAAATTAAAGCAATTTTATTCTTAATCGTAGGGGTCGGTGAAGGGATTGTGAGGAGGATGTTAGGGTCTACATAATACAAATTTGGCCTACTTTAGGTACCAGACAAATATAACGAACTTTAGCTTATTCTTTGAGGGGCTGTGGGGGGTTTTTTCCTGAAATTGTGGGAAGGTCGGGGCATTTAACCTCTTAACAATAATAAAATAACGGAGAAATGTAACAAATTGTACCTTATTCTGTGGGTGGTCGGTGGGAGCCGGTAGGGGGTTTTTCTTATAATTATGTGGGGGCAGTGGGAGAGGGGGGCATTTAAAATTTTAACCTTATTAAAATAACAGAAAAATATTAGTAATTTTGTCTTATTCTGTAGTAGATCTGTTAACTTTATTCTGACTTTAATTAATTATATATGTTGACGAGACATCACCTTCCCATATGGGCTATGGAACCAGCAGTACTTTAAATACCGGCCCTTCGTTTATATATGATGAGAATTAAAATTAGAATTTATTTATTTAAAGGACCAGAGACCTTAACTCGGAACTAATGCTCGGCTGTCCCGTGTAGCCCTTACAGTATATAAGATTTAGCAATGATTAGTCTAATGCCAGATGTGGGTAACGATCGCTGGTATCTAAGAGAGTAATGCTTGCTTGAAAAGAAACAGTCAGTACAATATATTATATAAATGCAAAAAAATACGAAAATAAATAATAAAATAATTATAAAATACAGCATAAGATACCAAATAAAAATGTAATAACATAAAAGTGCAAACAGAACGAGCATAGCAGCAGTCGTACATGACGAGCCGTTACGATTAACAGAATTAGCACTAATTTAAGCTTGCGATAAATCGTACGTAAAGAGTACCCGTTTAATGCATCATAGCATGCACAGCCGACGTATGCTGTCAGGCAGAGCATTTCATTTATAGGCCGTGCCAACGTAAAATCAGTTGGTTAGATATTGCAAGAAAGGGCCGGGGATTATAAGGTCGAGGGAGGATGTGCGCTTAGAAGGGAAGAGTACATTAGAACTATATTTATTAGACCCCAAATACATTCATAATTTTCATTCTTCTTAATTTCAACAAATATTCCACTGTAAAAGGCACCACTTGATTATAATAGTCAAAACTCGACTGACTTAACTGTAATGATTAACAATCAACTGATCTAACTATGACTAATTTAATTACAATTAATCTACTACACCTATTGTTCAATGGCATTCTACTATATTATAACAATTATTACAAGTACCACACTTGATAAGCAGTGGCGAGCTACTAAACCAAAAGATCGCTCAGAGGCAATATATAAGATAAGGCCCCGCAGAAAGTATTGGTTTCGCAACTAGGGTAAGCTAAGAGTTGGATTTCCCCGAAGAGCAATACGTGCTTATCAGATGTTTTGGACCTTCTACTGGCTTCTGTTGCATTTCGATACTTAATTAAAATCTCAAAGAGTCACGAAGTACAAAGTCAGCAATGTTGAGGGTCTACTTTGATCTTTTAGGAAGATTATAAAATTGAATTTTTTATTTTAATTTTTTCCTTAACAATCTTATGCTGTTTTGATTGATATAATAACATTTAGTCTTTTAATTGAGAAATTAAAGTAATAGTCTCCTCTTCTTAAAACTATCGCCAATCTCGGCAGAAATATAATATGAAATAAGCCTATAGTGTATGTAGAAACATCTTATGATATAGAGCACATCAATTGAGGCAAAGTTGCGCAAAATGGATGTAATAATATATCATCGCCTGGCACGAAAACTCGTACAGTTTACGACATTGGACAAAGATCTGTACACTTTGCGATACTCGAACGAATACTCGTACAGTTCGCCAAGCTTGTACGAATATCTGTACAGTCCGTTGAGCGTGGACGAAAACTCGTACAGTTCGCTAATCTTGGACAAACACTCGTAAAGTTTGCTGAGCTATAATGAAGTCCCGTACAGTTTGTAAACGTATTTTGATGTAAAATTGTTGACAATACAGTAATTGAGTAATAATAATAGTTGTTGTCTCTGGTGCGCATCTCCTCTAAGGTTATTACTGGGCTAAAAAGCATTTTCGAAGCAATAAATATCTATTTAACAAATATAGTATCAAAAGGGCACTTTGTGTGTGCATGCGCGCGTGTGTGTGTGTGTGTGAATATGTGCGTTCACTTGTAAAAGGGGTATGCAAATTGCTTATTGTAGGTTGGGCAGCCTCGCGATTTAGTGACGTTACTGTAAAAACTACTGACTCCCAGGGGTTCTATCGAAGCAAGCGAAGAATAAACATTTATTTTTATATTTGTAGTTTGCGCATGCGCAGCAGTTACTTAGCATCCGTAAACTAGAATATTTTAAATAATTTTTTACTTTTGCTTACTTCAATAGAACCCTAGGTTATCAAACTGCACTTATACAAAAGTAGTAGGTCATTTGACGGGAAAAATTAAGTAAACTTTTTTTCATGGGCTCTATTAAGTTCAAATCTTTTGTAAGATCATATTTTATCATCGACAAGGTTTTTTTACCTAGGTACAATAAATGTTTATTTAATCAAAACCTATGTATTACAATTTTTCAGTTGTTAATAACCATATCAATTTTACATTAAATCTGAATTGATACTTAATTTGATTAACAAATAAATGCAATATCTAAATTAAAAAATATTTTAGATAAACCACAATTTTATTATTTAGTTACTTCTGCAGTACTTGGGACATTTTATAATCTTTGAAACCATTACAAATGAGATTTTATTCTATATCAATTATTATTTCCAATTATTTATTAAATGTCATACTTTTAAAATATTTTTAAATAGATAATAAGACTTAATTAATAATAATAATTTATTTTTATAAATGATTGAATTTTTCTCATAATTGGAACCCTAGTTCATTAAACATGTATTTTGAATTTCACATTGAGCTCTTATTAATAAAGATTATCCAAATTATTTATGGATGGTCGAGAGCATCGTCGCCGAAAGGTGACGGGACAAGCTACTTTGGCCCCGCACAGCACTACCTTATTTTTTACCTCCTTCCGCAGCCGATGAACCGTATATAATGTTCACATTTTACATTAATATTATCCAAAATATGTGATAATGCAACATAGAATTTTGCTAACCGACTGCAGAAACAACTATTTGTCATTTGATACGTTTTCTTTTCAAATCTCTATATTCAAAAATGTTTTTGGCCTCAACGATAAAAAAATTTAACGTTGCCTCATATAAAAACGTATGTTAAATAGCTTAACTTTAGCATTGACTATTTTAAAAAGTGGCCTTTGTAAGATACTAAAAATATTCAAGGTGATTTTGAACACTTTAAAGAATGGATACCTATAGTTTTATATTAATCTCTGCATTCTCTGATAACTCTTGACCATCCTTAAAACCAAGACCATTAAAAACTATGGCTCTTCTTTGTAATTTGCCTCCCAAAAAAATGACGTTTTTTGGGATTTAATAATATTTTATTAGTAGTACATTGATGTGCAAAGCAAATTTTCACGGTATTAAATAAGTTTGATAAAATGGAACTGTCAGCCACAGGTACTGATCATACACACCTAAAGGTGTTTTTTAAGAAGAGATTTAGTCCCTTTTTGGACAATTTTTCCTAAAAAATTTATATTAAAGATCACTCTATTTCTAATATTACTAAAAAAATGCGTAGGGTTTTTTTGATGCAATTAAATAGAAAGTACCCGAATTGATAACTCGTTCGTCTGAGTATCGTGAACTGTAAGGGTCTTCATCCATGTGTGGCAAAGTGTATGGGTCTTTGTCCGAAAGCTCGAACTAAACGATACTTCGTCCAAGCTTGAACTGTGCTAGTCTTCGTGCCAGGTGTCGAGTTGATAAGTATAAGTTTATGGATGAAGTGATTCCAATATTGTAGTATAATTTTATTTGATTTATGTGGATACGTAGGATGAAATTAATGATATGCGAGTTCTTATTATCATTATAATAATTTTTTTTTATACTTCCGTGAAAAAATAATTCCGTTCATCTTACATTTTCACTTATGTAGAAGGGTAGGTTACTTGTTTTGGTTGAAGTCCTGGATTCATTCTCGAATCATGTTGGAGCAGTGTTTCCTTCTCAGCCAATCTTGGTTCTTCATTTCTTTTTGATCCTTAATCATTAAGTAGACAAGTCTATATTCTGGTTTTTATCAGTAACGGTACTATATTTTTCTTGCCAATAATTTATAACCAAACTGATATTTTTATTATAGATTGTACATGGTTTGAAAATATTAAGTTAGATTTTGCACAAAATTTCATGGGTTTCTGTGTCACTTTTATAGATGTTAAATCAAAATATTGTAAATTATGACGTCTCGTTCTGTTAATCTTGTATAATTATTTGCATGGCGAATCCCATAATCCTCAAGTTCGTTTATAGCTTTGCAAGCTGATTCCGTATTGCAATCAGTTGGAAACGCCATGTCTAGGTCTCGATCATCTTGTCTCTTTATGTTTAATTTCACGTAACCAATGTCATGTCATAGGCCAAAGGTCATGAGATATTTGGTTCATTTGTTTGTAGTCGCTTTTGCCGGTACTTCTATCATTTGCCTTGATGAAAATTTTCCTGAATTTTCCTTTATTAATGTGGTTGGTACTAAAACAGGCACTGTATTCTTAGTGTTTTGAGGTTGTTGCACAGTGAGGCCAAATCGAAAAAATCCAGACAAAAGTCGTAAAAGGCAAGTGATCGTTATCGAACTGATTATTCGGGGGTTTTTGGGGTCGCTGATCACGAGTATAAACTCAGAATCGAACAATTCACGATAGCGGATCCGAAATGGCGGAAATGTCTTCTGAAAACAATTTGAAAACAATACATTTTTTTTTTTCTAATTAACAAGGTTTTTAAACATTAAATAAAAATCAGTCAATAGGTTAGACAATTACAGTAAATTATTTAGATACTACAAAGTTGACATTTTAATGATAAAATTTAAAACAAAAAATGTTCTTCATAATCTGATTCTGCATCAGACACATCTGATTCACTTGTACTACCATCGTTTAATCCAAATTAAGCCAAAATACTTTCTTGTGCAGGTGTTGATGGAGGTTTTGACAATCGTAAGACGTCCTCTGATAACGATTTCAAGGGTTTTTGAGGAATCGGTCGACAACTTGAAATAAATGGGTCACTCATTTCTAAAAATCGTTTGAAG
>JAPYYV010000119.1:0-43623 GCA_030522625.1 Copidosoma aretas | reverse complement strand
CACACACACACCCACACACACACAAAGACACACAGACACAGAGGGAGAGAGAGAGAGAGAGAGAGAGAGAGAGAGAGAGAGAGAGAGAGAGAGAGAGAGAGAGAGAGAGAGAGAGACAGACCTATGTACATGCTATTCATATGTGTAATATTATTTGTGACAGATGGATCTCGCAGCGCTTAAAAAAATCGCCAACAATGGCCTTCTGCCGACAAAAAGACTAAACGAGATGGTAGTGTACCATTATATAGTAACTATGCTAAAGAAGGCAGACACTAAATTTGAACCAAAAGTCATCGCCGAATTGTAGGATTTCTAAATATTTTTGTCAAACAAAGTATCTTTAGCTATCTTAGGGAACAAACAGTTCTTTAATGTATTATCGGAAGCAGTGAATATGTTCAAATTTTTTATTGCGTATGATGAAGATAATATAAAATTTTGTCTACGCCTAATTTTGTAAATATAAATGAAAAAAAAAGTAAAACAGTCATTATTATATCTGGACTCTTAATTAAATACTTCTTTATCACATGTTATAAATTAACGACAACAACAATAAAAAATTACAATAAATTTATGTATACTCCAGGATAAATTATTTTTATGATTCATTCTTATCAATCCAACTGTTGTGGGTATTGTCGAATCCCAACCACTCGACGAGAACTTGATTGCCAAACCTTCGAAGAACCTTTTCCATAAGGTAAACGTCTGGATTGTCTGTTTTCTGTATTTCGTGCTCCTAGAAACCTCTGGAAATGAGCTGATCTTAATAATCCATGAGATGGTACGTTGTTAAATTTGGTTCTGCTACTTGTATGATTGTAAAAACCTCCGTTAACCAGTTAGGCGTATAGCCTTTCTCAAATTCTTGTTCTACATTGCTCATACGCACTTCATCACCGAGTTTCAATTTGGGCTTCAATTTTATGCTGTCACATTCAAATTTTTGTAACACTTCGACTTTATTATGTGCAAACACATCTTTTGGTTTCATGCCGGTGGCCCGGTGTTTTTGATTGTTATATGATCTATGCAAGTTTTGTACAATGCGAGTCCACTTATATGAGGCGTACTTGAAAAATAGATCTATGACTGTAAGCAGATATCTATAACCCTTATTTTCACGAGCGTAAGGTATCATCTCCACTAGATTAGCTTGCCTTGTTCCATCCAAGCCGCGGATATCAAACTTTCGACGTTGGTAGCTGAGTCTTGCGGGTTTATAGAGCTATTTCACTACTCTCTCCATCTATTCAATTGTCTTTAACAGTGATGTTAGATATCTGAGCCAAAACCTCCTGAATCGTAGTTATTTCTCGCTGCAAATTGATTTTTTCCGCTCTTTTGTTTCTTATACGTATAATGTTAAGAAATAAGAAAAATTTCAGCTCAACATTTATAAAACAGTTTTCTAAGACAACAAATACAAAAAAAATCATTCCAACGAAAATTGTTTATATTTCACTAGTTATATCAGTGGAGTAAACGAATTTTCATTTGATTTTAGCTTTTGATCTTTTTAGATATTTCATTTTTAAATAAAATAAAAATAAAACATTTCTGAATAGGAATCTTATTAATTTATTTGAAAGAACCATTTATTTTCTCAAAATTATAATTTTTCGTTCATATCAATAAAAAGTAAGTTGATGTGACATGTATGAGGAGAACAAATATTTCTATTTCATTACAATGTTTTTATACTTAAGATAAATAATTAAAAGGGTTATATTTTACTGTTGGAGAAAAATTGGCAATCAATTTTGCAAAATAATTTTATAATAACCAAATAAAATCAGGTTGCAAGTTAAGGTTCATCGACATGAAGCATATCGCAGACCAAAAATGGTATATTCGTCTTAATCATAAATTCATATGAATCACACATCTATTCATACAATAAGCCTAGCATTTACTGCTATAACAATAAATCTCGAGAGGATTCAGCTAAATAAATTATGTAGGCTATCTACCTCTTTCGTCCCTACATAGAAAGTAAAGCAGCTCTTTTATCAGCCCTAATGAAGAACCATTTAGAACAAAGGTAAAAGAGAGACAGATGGCATACGTAATTAATTAAGATGATTGATATCCACCTAATCCTCGCTATACGGATGCTTGGTCTGTACTTCATATGTCTATCATGACTTTAAGAGCACAGAGCAGCTTCTACAACCTTGTTTCAAACAGGCATGCCATCGATGTTCCAGAGCACAAGGCAAGTTTGTAACACATGATCAGACGACTTGTTACCGGAAGTGTATACAACTGAGTGATCCTTGACGTTGATAACATTGAAAACTCTCCTTATAGTAACGCTTTTGCTCTAGAACACTGATAGAACGCCTTCGAAAGAAGAATACAGAATCAGCTATAGTCTATGGCAACTGTATGTAAATAGAGATCCTACTACACGCTCCTACATAAGAGCCTAACATAAAGACAGACAGGAGAATAAATTGGAGTACAAAAAATATCTCCAAAAATAGCTAACTTGTTTATAATATTTATCACATGCATGCGCAGGAACTACGACGAAATATAAGCTTGGCTATAAATTTCTAGAAATCATCAAAATAAAAATTTTTTTAACTTTGATAAAACTACTGTTCACAGCCAAAACTTCCTGCTTTAGCCTTATAATACTTCGGAGAAATCTATGCTTTTTGGCGTTGCCGTTCCAAGCGCTACTAAAATCATTAAGATGCTCTAGCATACCATCTTGGCTCTTGTAGTCTGTGTTTAACAGCTGGGTCACAGAAATAAGCGTTGTTATGACCTAGGCGTTGATTGTAGACTACGTAGACCTAGATGGCACTTCTTGTTCTGCCGACGCCGACGGCCCACAGTCTGACGAAACGGACTTTTTTGTGTAAAAATGAAATAGCACCGGCTGCGATTACTTGATTTAAATAATTTCTATTGGAGGTTATAGGTAACATCATACAGAATACGAGAAAAATGGTCCCAACTAAAAAAAAAGTTGAAGGGGTTGTAAAAACAACCCTTAAGATAAAAATAATAAGATATCTGACACCTGAGTAAAAATATTTTCTTTAAATAAGAATTACAAGTGTCAATCAATGTTACAATCAAACACTAATGGTCCGATGGTAATAAAAAAATATACTTTCAGGGTCAATTTACTACACACTGGAGTTAACACAACAAAAAACCACCCCTAACCAATAAGTTCGCATCTAATTAGCATTAATAAAATAACAGGTGTCTAAATTTTTTTGCTATAATTTTTAAGGTCTCTGATCATAAGTTTACCGGTAAATTTTGAAATTTTTTACTAGTGGATACAAAATGACGAACAGAAAAATCAGAAAAATACTTACAACCACCCCCAAAATTTAAATCATTGTTGAATTTATCACAAATAAATTATACCATTTTAACGTTGTGTCTAAAGTGTTCGAGGTAACAAACTACAAATAAATGGTCCAATTTCGAAAATAAATAAGGTCCGACAAAAAATGGCAACCAGAAAAATCAGAAAAGTAAAGACAATTATACCTAAAATGGAGATTTTTGTTGAATTCTTTTAAAGTAGAAAAAACTGTTTGAACTCCAATTGATATCAGATTTTATTTACGCTTAGAATATACTGGAGATTTCTGATCATAACATCTAAGTAAGATTTTAAGAGTTAACCATGCTGGACGCAAAATGGTGATTGGGAATAACCAGAAAATTATGTCGTTTTTTTTATATACAAGGGTTCTTGGAGTTTCTGATTACGTATTGGCATATTAGATTTAAAAATTCAGGGCTTCCATGATATGGCTGCCAAAAAAAATAGTATTCCTGAAATCATGTTAATGTTATAAATGTTAATATACTGATAATATAATAAGATAATGTTGAAAGTGTTGTTTTAGTTCTAGATTACACATAAAATATCATATTCAAAAAATGCTGAAGGGCATATATAACATAGCTATCAAAAAATATAATCAGACATTTTAAATTTTGTTCAGGTCTTTAAACAGAGTTATAGTGGCTGTTGAGCACGTCCACGTAAATTCCACTTAGATTCCTTGTAGAATTAGTAATATTTAGAAAATTTACATAGACATTTTCCTGTAAAATTATTTAAATTTTAGAAATTTAACGTGTACACATAGACGTAAATGTCTTATAAAAGGTACGTAAAATTTCGACGTGAAATCCATGCGGGTTCTATACGGACAATTTAAAAGCTTACCCATTGAAACCACGTGAATTTGTCTATGCGAAATATTACATAAAAAAAATTGAGTGTCACAATTCAAATTTACAAAAAAGATTTTACAATGTGCGAACTAAATGTATTATAAGTAGTTTTGTAAGGAATGATAACAACAAATTTATTAGCATTTGGTATAAAGAGTGTGTCCACTTTGTGACATACTAACGGTTCTGATTTTATTGCACTACACAATATCATAAATGATGATCATCTTCACTTTCTTCTGTGTCATCTAGCTCTCTATACTTTGCCCTGCCTTCATCGCCATATTCATTATCGTTATTGCTACCTTCTAATGAATTTTCCGTATTAACATTTGTATCATTTCTGAAAATATTGGAATATATATTGACTATTGATTTGATTTAAGAAAAAAATTTTATAATCTCCTTTTACATATTTCAAGTAAGTATTATATCTTAGAGTTGTTTACAGAACAAAGTTTGTCAATGTATTTTTAAATTATTTATTACAAAATATTAAAGTATGCAAAAACAACACTATTTATATAACTTCAATCTTCTACAGAAAATTATGAGACCTCTACGATCCAAACAACATAACAATAACTCATACTTTCAGGATAGTAATATAAAACATTTACACATATGAGCAGAAATGAGCTTTCTGGCTAGATATTTAGAGAATTTTAAATCTTACTTATAAAAAACATAAGTTAGAATTCTTTTATTAGCTTACCTTTATTGTTCACTTTATTGTCCCATGATTTTGGTTGTGTGGTACTTCTATAAGACAAATTAAGAAACTGTTCCCTTGCCTTGATCTCGCAGTAAAATAGACCAAAATTATATTTAAGTGCATCCTTCACTGTTTCAAAATCATTTTGTGTCCTATTAAAAGCGTGTGATAAACACATACACATAGGACACCTGGTTGTGGCTTTGTTGCCAACGATCGCATTTACACATTTACCATCAAGCATGGTCAACGATAAATCATATCCTACATGGACTGTTCTACCATTTTACAGTTTAAATTTTCCGGCTTTTAGTTGATTAGTTTTAATTTGTAGTCTCTGGTACTCAGTGACTATACTTTCGTACGTTTCTCTTTTCAGGGAAATTCCAAATGGTCTACAGAAGCTAGTACTCTGCGGAGTAGGGTCTAACCAAATATATTTACCTACAAGGGATATAGATTCTAAAAAACTTAAGTCATTTCAATATAAGCATAGTTTTTCTTAATATGGTTCTAAGTACATTTACCAGTCAATCTACAAGTGTTTAATAAAAAGTTTTAAAAATAAATACAAAAAATTTCGAATACGTTTTAATGATGTAATATATTGAAATAATAACATGTTTTTTAAGATAATAACATGAAATTGATAGTGTTAGAGATTCCATTAATTATATTAAATATAATATCACATTGTATTGATTATACTACAATAATAATATTGTATATGAAATTAATAATGACGACCTTGATAGAGCATTCAAAAAAATAATATTATCGGTATCATACAATATCGATTAAAAATATTATTATTTTTATTTTATGATTTCTAAATCTTTAAAAAAAGTCAATAGTTTTTATCCCATTAATAATATATTTCTTTGCGAACAATCTTCAAAACAAAGCAGAAAATCAATAGCATTTTAATAAGACACTGGTTGTTATACAAGACTGCTTATTGAAGTGTTCTAAGTTTTAGATGTTTTGTTTGTAAAGAATAAACGCACTACTGTTTCTATATTTGCAAAAAGTGAGTAGTACGTGGTTTAATCGGGCAGTAAAAAAATTTTTAGAAAAAAATGTTTAATATTAATTCTCGGGCAAAGCTTCAATACGTATCCACTATTTTTGATATTAAAATTGAAGAACCACGCAACAATTAAAGTAGCATTACAACAATTGTATTTTTTTTTAGAACGAAATTGTAAAGATCCGATTCAATACGACAATTATCTATTTTGTTATTTGAAAAACATGAAGCCTTCAGTTTAATCTTATTTTCTGCAATTAATATTTTTATTCGTAGTAATGTTCAGTCTTAAGAGTATTTGTCTAGCTTAAAATACGTTTAAAAAGTCAATAAAGTTTTAATCTATGAACATATATTACGCATATACTGCGAGGTGTCTGTGTGTTCAAAATAAAGTGAGATTTTTTGCACTATATTTATTTTTTTATTTTTTATTTAAATTTCTTTAAGGGTTCAAAAAATATTGTTATAGATTTTCTACTGCAATTAGAGTTTTAAAAAAGCTTTTTGCACATCATTTTTTTAAAGCTTTACACAGATTTTAAATAAGAGTGTATTATCATGCAAACAATGACTTGAAGTCTAATTTGATAATGTTTATAGGAATGCAATGCGCGGACCATTTTAACAGATTATCGGGAAAAATTTTTAAACGAATATTTTACACCATTTTGACTGCAGCTCATTTTTAAAAGAAGAAGATTAGTCACAAATAATGATAGCTTACTATCATGATTCTCATTTTCAGGGTTCATACATCGTTTCTGCGCATTAGTGTGCCTCAAAGAGCTGTCAAATCCAAGCGTGCATGTCATACGTAGATTACTCAAATGCTCTTCGTCACACTGTAGAACAACAACCTCGCACAACCTTTCAACAGTTTTGTCCAATAGGCTTTGCAACGGTACTAAGGCTTCCACTTCAGAAACAGTACAATGATTAGGTAAGCACTCTTCCATAGCAACGTTAATGGTCGTGTACGGTGGATAAATAAAACCATTTTTTGACGTAGCATAATTTCGTAGGAGTTGATACAGTTTAACAGAATAATCGGATTCCAAATACAATGCTAGAGCTGATTCTTTAGTGTTTAGTTGCTCATTTATTGGTTCGTGCATCTGCAGGCCATCATTCTTTTGTTTTTTGCACAGTCTTACCGCCAATTGTAAAATATTTAAATTACCTCCCGCAAGTTCAATAAGCTAGTGAGCAAGGTTATAACGAGATTTTCGACATGCATTTCCCTCCTTTACTCGTTTTCTTCCTCCTCTTATACTGTTCAACCACTGTTTTTTTTTTAGTCGACCTCCATGACTGCAAGTACTATTCTTTTTACGCGGGCCTCTAGGCATTCTATGAAATCGTACAAAAAATATTTGAACATATAAAAATAGGTACATTGTAAGAGCTAAACGGATGTTTAGTGTACAAACTATTAATAAAAATTTATAGTGTATTGCTATTTGTTGATAATTTATTAAGGTGGTTATCGTGATATTTCATTTTATATGAAATACCTTTAAAAATTATAAGTCACTTATTTTATCATAAAAAGCTTTACATACTAATCACGTGAAATCTAAAACAATTAAAGGTCAATGATAGGTATTGTCATTAGAGTGTTTTCGTATTTGAACGATTCAGTTTTACTATATCCTGTTGGAAAACTAAGCATTTAAAATTTAAAGTTCATCTTTTATAAAAAGGGATATAACGCCGTGCATAAGAACCAAAAGAAAGTTACTTAATCGGAAAAAATGTGCTTCAATAGTATATTACGGACCAAGGGAACGAATTATGACATTCCTTTTCTGCGTGTAGTTGGCACCCGAGCAAAGCTAGGACGCTAGACGCAGGAAGTGAATGTAACAATTTCTTTCCGAGGTGCATAGATGATTTTTTACCATACCTGGCTGAAAGTTCGTCCAACACAAAAATTATTACATTCAACGAATTCAGCTAAACAGCGGAGTCAGCCAAGCATTAAGCGATCATTTAAAACAAAAAAGTCGTCCAGTACTGTAAAAGTTTAAAAACGTATAAATGCTGAACTGTATACTACCACAGGTAAAAGACAAACATTAAATGTATGTACAGATGCAAAGAAACCGTGCACTGTGCACGACATAATCAACAGTCGTTCTATCGGTACCTTAATGAAGTAATATACGCACTGACACTCGTTAATTTATCAAAATATTTAAAGAAACAAGTATTATAATAATTTCTTGAAGAAAGCAAATGCTCTTCGTATGAATTATGCACTGTATCTTATAAAGACCTCCTCTATAAGTACATCGATAACACCAAGGTATTCACAAATAATCTCTGCCCTTACCAGAGAAAAAATTTCATCAAGGATTATTTCGGGTATCGTGTTTCAAGTTTTAAGTCGGTAGATAAGTAAGTATGTGCACGAATGCACGGTTTCGGCTGTCCGTATACAATACATGATTACTATCTAATACTAAATTCGTTTATTCGTTAATAAAAATACGCATAGTCGACATACATTTATTCGAGAAAATGCGTCAGATGTAGGTTAGATACCATGTAAACAAGGCAGCAGACAGAAAAAAGCAGTACTACAGCAGTGCTGCAGCAGTATATACAGTTATAGTCTGCTGCTTAAAAGTAGGAATTAAATGCCAAGTTTGCTCCCTACAGCTAGGAAAACGTACTTTCGGCCAGGAGAAGGTAGAAAATTTTTTTTATCAGATTACGAAGCAACCAGATTTTAGGTTATATTATGACAAATACATTCTAAAACTTTTGAACAGGTTGTCTAAAAACAAAAAACCGGATCATTTAGTACTTGACACTGGGAATGTCTGTGAGTGCAGATCAAAACTTTTAATACTAATATAGGAGTATATGCAAAAATCATGCAGCAATTTTTTCATGATGGAGGAATAATTTCTATTATAGTAGCACTAGGTATTGCAATGATGAACATTATATTCAATAAATAGCATAGTTTTCAGAATACAACTTATCTAAAATATTGAGTATTAAAACAACAAATATGTACCTTAACTGAGTCTGATGGGAACTTTTATATAAACAATAAGTTTTACATTATTGTATGAAATGAAGAAAGCACACAATAGAGAGCTTGAACAGTTATAAAAATAGTATAAAACTATGATAATAAAAAAATGTATTACTCAGGATAACTTTTGCTGGGTGACTCTAACGAGATCCATTGATGCTCTGTATATGTAAACATTATGGGTGTGCCACAGATATGCATAAGCGTGGATATGTACGGCAGGGGTCTGATCAAGCACTTCGATGTACGCGATCGAGTTCAAGTGTGTCCGTTAAATCTCATGCTAACAATCTCCCACGCAACTTAAACGTGACTTTTAAGACTTTCAGCAAAGGCTATGATGGTCAAAATCAATCTCGATAGCATGTATCGAAGTGCTCGACCAGACCCCTGCTCTTCAATGCGTAGCGAGCTAAAGGATCATTCATAGTGAGCAGTTGGAGCTGAAACTTAAGAGCAGGAATGCAAATAGAGCCTGACTTTAACATTATAAAATTGTTAAATTTTTAATAGTTTTCTTTTTTATTGCTGTGACGAGAACAGAATGACACTCTTACCAAAACTCTCAACTCCCATTATCAAATAGACAAAAACCTCATAGCTTGAGAGAGGGTTATTTACAATAATTATAAATTTATAAGTAATTTACTGAAAAAAAATATTTGTACTTAGTACTGATATAAAAGTGTTTTAAGGTAACTAATTATTACTAAAAAAACAATTTTTGTACATGGTAGTAATTTATAAGTAAAGTTCACCCCCTTTTTGAAGTGCACATGAAATCCACAAGGAATCTAAGTAAATTACATGTACATTGTAAGTGGAATTTTTCAAATAAACAAAATTACACGTGAAAACAACAACGTTCATTATCCGTGAAAGTCGTAAAATGAAAAATTCCACGTAGATATGTTAAATGCAAAATATTCCGGACAGCAAAATCCACGTGGATTCCATGTAAAAGCTTTTAAATGGTCCATATAAAAACCGTACGGATCTTACGTCGAAATTTTACGTACCTTTTATAAGACATTCACGTGTACGTATACACGTAAAATTTATAAAATTTAAATAATTTTGAAGGGAAATGTCTATGTAAATTTTCTACATTTTACTACTTCTACAAGGAATCAAGGTGGAATTCACGTGGACGTGTTCAACAGCCGCTGTATATATATTTTGCTTATAACCTTGTTTAAAGACCTGAACATAATTTAAAATGTCTAACACTACTTTTAGATAGCTATGTTGTGTATGCCATTTAGCGTTTTTTAAATCTTATATTTTAGGTGTAATCTGGAACTACAACAAAACCTTCAACACTATCTTATTATATTGACATTATATCAACATTTATTACATTAACATGATTTCAGAAGTGCTAACTTTTTTTTGTCAGCCATATTATTCGAAGTTAAAACAGTTTTATTTATACTTTAAAGAAATTCAACAAAAATTTTCATTTTAGGGGTAGTTTTCTTGACTTGTCTGATTTTTCCGGTTGCCATTTTTTGTCGGCCCTTAATAATTTATAAAATCGGACCGAATATTTGCAGTCTGTTATCTTGCAAACTCTGAGACACCACGTTAAAATAGTATAATTTATTTGACATGAATTCAATAAAAAATTTTAATTTTGGGGGTAGCTGTATTTTTCTGACTTTTCTGTTCGCCATATTGTATCCACCATTATAAAATTATAAAATTTACCGGTAAATTTATGATCAGCGACCTTAAAAATTATAGCAAAAAAATTCAGATTCGTGTTATTTTATTGATGCTAATTTGATTAAGAATTACTAGTTAGGGGTGGTTTTTTGTCGTGTTAACCCTAGTGTGTAGTTAATTCACCCTGTAGGTATTTTTTTATCACCATTAGACCATTGTTGTTTGATTGTAACATTGATTGACACTTGTAATTGTTATTTCAAGAAAATATACTTACTAATGTGTCAGATGTCTTATTATTTTTATCTTAAAAGTTGTTTTTACAAATCCTAAAACTTTTTTTTCAGTTTGAACCATTTTTCTCGTATTCTGTATGATGTTACCTATAAGCTCCAAAAAAAATTATCTACATTGCGTAATCGCAGTCAGGGCTATTTTATTTTTTCACAAAAAAGTCCGTTTCGTCACACTATGCGGCCCTGGGTTTTCGGGTTCATCACCTTGATAAGCACTAAAGTTCCAGTCAATGTCCGGGGGGTCCTTTAATTTGCCTTGTAGTTAGATATAGTGGTTTGTGACTCTTGATTTTGTGTTTGAGTAGCAATACTACATACTGCATGTCTGTGTGAGTAGATGAATACTTTGGAAGTCCTGTCATCAATAAATCTTCCTTAAGTTCTTGGAAAGTTTTACAATGGAAGAGCAGATCCTCTGTATTATTATTATAACCTTTATATAGAATTTACATTGCTGCCATAATCATCGTTTTATTTTCATTTTATAGCGCCGTCGGCATATAATGGCCTTGATGTAAGAACTCAATGTTAATCGGTCTAACCCTTGAAGTCTGTTCCTAACAACTTAGAAAGCAATTTTAATATATTTTAAAATGAATTAGAGTAAATCATCTTCGGGCTACGTTCGCATGGAATATGTTATTGATTACAAGAAAGATAACAGATCATACTGCTGAATGTAGATGTGTTTTAGTTTTTCTCTGTAGAAGAAACTGAATTTTTGAATGTTTTTCGGCATCATCCAAAGGACTTTTTTTGTGTGTATGTATGCGTGTGTGTGTGCATAATACTCCTACTCTGCGGAGAACTCATACAATACACATGTACTTACACACGACAATATATTTGGCAATAAGGTTACCTGTGTACGTATAAGTAATATTTTACATAATTATGAAAATGCAAAAATTTCGGTATATCAATTTGTTAACTTAATAAATCTTTTATGCCATCTTATGCTTCAACAGTGGTTCTCAAACAATTTTTGACTATTTCGCACCTTATAAACTACTGAAATTAAAGGTTATATTCCAAAAACATGAAAAAATTTCGCATTAACCTATTGTTTTATATTTTTAGTATGTTCTCGTCTTAAAATGCTGAAAATAATACCACTATGCTATGGAACGAATAAAACTACTTAATAAACGTTGTTATAATTTTTGTAAAATAAGACCTTCATAACCTAAAAAATCATTAAAATCTTTAGTTTTTCTTGCGTTAATTTTGATTCAAAAAATTAAAGAAAAAACTCTTTCTCTTACTTATTAGCTTACTTTCTGAAATTATTTCCTGTTATTTAGAGTTTACAGTAAGGCAGAAGAATTTTTGCAAAAAAAAAACACGTTTTTTACGATAGCTGCACTCTATTCCCTTCTAGAAAGCTAAAAATTTAGCGAGAAAATAATATAGTATGTCCTTTTGAACAGCGTATACAATAAAATAAGGTGGAAAAATTCTCACCATCTTAGCCTGCTATATAATACACGAATATAATATTAATAAAACATACTGAAACAAATATTCATATGATTTTAAACGCAAGCTGGTTTTCTCTCAGATAAATAGTTATTTAACTAAAAAAATAGATTGACAGCTAAGTTAAATGAATGTTATTTAAACAAGATATTGAAAGGTAATGTATTATTCTATTATATAATAAACACTATGTGGCCAAAAATAGGTTTACATTTTATTTAGGTAAATTGAGTCCTCAGCTCAAGGGCGTTTGACAGAAATATTGATTTCCAACAGAAGTACACAGAAATTTACAGAGTTACTCTAGATTGTACTCAGAACCTCCTACATTTTAACTAGCTTATCTTATAATACTTAATAACGAGAACAACTGTAACACTATGCCAAATAACATGGCCTCTTACAGGAGATTTCGGAAATAAGATTTAAAAGGCGGCAATAAATGAACAGAAATCAAGGAAATTGATTACAGGAATGAATAAGGATTCGATAAACAACTTAGCAAGGTCCGGACATGTCTTGTGACACTCTTAAATTAACTGTTTATGATAAACTCATAAAGTCAGAGCAGAGACTGATAAGTTGGCATCATCGTCTGTCACACTGTATACAATGAGAGCCTCGAGCGGTGGCAGTTTTGTAAAGAATTGTGCGCAAAAATGACGCTTAAATATTTGAATAGCATTGAGGGGATTGAAGACTCATATTCATGGCCTAATAACGTATTAAATATAAAGGTAATTTAATAAGACTAAAAATCAGAGGCTACATCTGAAGATTGCATCTAGTGCCTGTGATTTTTTATTTTAAGAAATTACCTTAGTATTCAATAATTTATTGGTCCGAATATAAGGCCAAGAAAATAAGTCTTAAATCCTCTTAACACTGTAAGTATGGTCATCCATCATCTTCTAATTATCTTGTAATAAAATGATGTCATTCAATAATATACGTGTAATATAAGGTTATCCTTTTAAAGCAATGCAGCATCACTGAGCCCTTTAGCTTCCGTTTTAAAACAATCGAGTGGGTTTTGAAAGACATTAATTTTTTTTAACCCACGAAGACCTATTTATTTTGCTTTCGAACATACCTTCATTTTTCTTTTCGTTGACACTATAAGCAGTCACTAGTTCATCGTAGTTAAAGCTTGTTTCAGAAAATCTTCATATCATGGATTATGATAGCATGCCTTTTGTGTATAAGAAGGTACAAACAGTATTATTCATTATTTTCCAAATACGTATGAACAACTGAGAAAGGCCCATGAACGTTAAAAAGGTCTTGCGTGTTGATGCATTTCTTGGCAAGCTTTTTCACAATTCTTACGTTGAACTCAGCATCATAAGCACTTGAACATGACATGTTCAGTTTAGCTGATGTCAATATTGTCAGCTGATTATTCTCTATGTAAACTACTTTTTTCCACGACTTGGTACCAATATAATGAGTTGCTTTAAATTAAATGCTCAGTTATGTGCAACTAAAATGCACTTTTTTCCAATATTGTTAAAGAAGTTTCGTACATCTGCTACGATAACGCTTTTGGGCTCCGAAGTTACTGACCTACCGTTTTTTACTTTTTTTCTACCTTTTATTGGCTTGAGACGATGAAGCCATGAGATATTTTTTATCACTGAGGTATAATTTATTAACGATATTTATCCAACTGTCCAAATGACACAGGATTTTTTAATTGGAGGCCAATGTTATTTTCTTTATCGACTTTTCCTTGGAACAAATCCCTAAAGCCATTATACATACCAAATGCATGTTGGGCAATGTTTCTTATGGCTTCTTGCATCTCCCTTAATTTTCCAACGTTCTGCTTAACTGCACAACAAAAATACTTCTTTGGAGTTTTTGTGCAGTAATTTTGAAGTTCTTGATCAGGGTACTTGCTAGACTTTGAGTGAAGATTGTATAGAACATTGTTGATTCCCTTTTTTATATGGCTTATATCAGACGGCATTAACTCAATTTGTGCTGATAAGTTTTGGACAGAAAAATTGCTACTACTGTCATTATTGCTAATAGAATTTCCAATTTCTTCATTGACAAGTCTAAGAATTTTATCGTCAGCTATAATCAATCGAGCCTCTTCAGCCTCTATTGACTTCGTGCTGCTTTTAAAATCCAAACACAATCCAGAACTAATCCTGTCTGCATACATATAGGGCAGCCGTACCTATTTAAACTGTCGTAGCTGTATCAGCTTGATCGCTGACTCTATCCAAAATCAAAAGCTGAACCAATTCTGACGATTGAAACTTGTTTTCCGTCCCTTATTGCACTGTACACTAAATGATCATGCGAGTCTTATGGCGTCTGTGACGCATGTGGTATCGTACCAGGTTAATGTGAGGATACTATTTGGAGATATGAGCTTATTGTGGCTGGTTTACTTATTTATTTTATTGAAAATTGTCTTGAACTCAAAAGAAAAAATTAAGTAGCAAAGAAAAAAAAGTATTCCAAAGTATATCTGTAAATTAATCGTATAGATCTTCAGTTACATGATTACAATTTTGTTTCATAAAAAAAAAAGTTTTTTAAATTTGGGTTGAATTATGACGATAACGCTTTGTCTATTTGTCACTTGAATCTTAATCACATGTGGCTGAACTTACAGTGAGCTCTTGATTTGGTCATGTTTTTCCAACTTAGCGATTCATTCATGTTTGACTGCTTGAGTACAACTTTCCTTTGCCACACTCATAATGAACAGACCTACCTTCTAGTCATAGTTCTTGTAGGTCTTCGGTGTAAGCACCGGTATGTCAAGTGCCATTAAAAAATCTCTCTATCTGCGTATGACCAATTCTAGCATGAACAGCTTCTGCGCAAAAAACATAGAGATTACGAGACTCATTGTCAAGGGTAATATGTGTAGAAATATCTGTTATCCAATTATATTTTTATGTATTTATCGATGGGTAATCGAGCATCTGCGTCGAGCATGGCTTCGAAGAAGGTAGATTTTTCTTAGAACTAAATAGTTTTTTCTTTTGCACCCAACAAATATTATTTTATTAACTTCTACTTACGTCTTGATTCAAATTATTATTGGTATAAATAATGTATTATTTATAGAACTTGTAAGTCGATGTATTATATATTGTTGATATCTAGATGCATTATTAAATATGTATTATTTTTAACAAGTTTATGTACTCATTTGCATATTATTTTTGTCGGAAGAGATTTGTATGATTTTCATTCAAACAAATCTGGTTTTTAATCGCATATAAAATAATATCTTTTTGTTGTAATTAAAAAAAAAATTATGTATTTAATTCAAACAATACTTATGCGAATGACAATATTATTTTGCTGTGTGGTTACGGTAAGGTTTTATTCTACTAGTTATGCCCTTAAATATATGACCTGTGTTGTAAAGACAAAAGTTGTCCATCATTTTCAGTCGGTCGTAACATAGCTGAAAAAAGTTATCAACCATGTTTTGTCAAGTTTTATATTGCATTTAGATGGAGTGATACAAGCAATACAATATACGGAATTCTACTGATCAAACCTTTTAATGTAGTACCTATGTCTGTCGGTCATAAAAAAGAGGTTTTATTGCTTATTTTTCACTAGCACCGATTACTCACTTTTTATAAAGTTACTAAAATCAATGTTATAGACTTGCGTTAATCTTTTATTTGATACATACTTCGTGAAAAAAAGATAATTAACTATTATGTACCCGCTAAAAAATACACTTCAGAATGACATCACATAATTCATTAAATTGTTCTTACCAAGTTTCTAATCTTATGATTGTCCAAAAAAATTTTCCGCCATTTTGTGAATGTCGCTACTGTAAGTACAATTTCGGTAGCTTATAACATACCATTGCAATCATAACTATCCATGTGTATATATGTGCACATCATAAGCAGAGTTCTAATAGATGTATAATTATAACTCTTAATTCAACCCAACTGTGTACGATAGCGAGGAGTTGTTTATGCCAGCAGCAGCGAAAGATAGAAATATTTACTTTACAACAGCTTAGGCATAATAAATAGCAAGACTTTCTTTACTATTCCAGGCTAGGGGCGTGGTAAAGTATATATTTACTACGGGCATTGCTACTTTATTCACAGTAAGACACAATATTATGATAATATTGGAACGAAATCTTCGTTATTGTATTATAGAGACATGATGCTTGAATTATATAAATTTCTTTTGTAATTATTAAAAGATAGTATTACTATGTTACATGTAAACCTAATTTAATGATCAAAGTGATAATGCTCTGAAATAGGGACTCCTATTCAAAATTTATGTGTACTCTAATGTGTACGTATGTATACAAGCAGACTTACGAAAATTTACATAAATTCACATGAAAATATTGAAATATACACGGTGTAAATGCGTTTAAAATATATACTATTGCTGAAAAAATATGGAACAAGTTTAGCAGAAAACACACTTTTTTTGTCACTGTATTGGCTTAGTATTAGTATTTTTAGTAATTTCTTCCATTAACTTTTTGACAGTATTTTTTGTAATCCTTGAATGGTTTGTGTACAGATGAGATGAGTTTCCGGATTTTTCAGATATCCATTGAATGTAGTCTAAAGAATTCTTACTTGTTGATCGACAACCAAACCACCAGAACCTGGAGGGTCGTGGAAAGGCAGGATGAGCAGCATCCACCTACAATCATACAAATATTCTATTTAAATCTTAGACCAGGAAATACCAAGTATTCGTCTATTAATTTTATCATCCAAAGACTACTTCTAAGGACTGATTAGCTAAGAAAAATTAGCAACAAACGTCATCGATCATGATATGATTTTATAAAAATAATATGTCAATGATTTAACGGGCATACGAGATTCAACTTGCATACAGTGAAAGTCCGGCAAGCGTCTATACAAACCATTACACAAGCAGTTTCCTTAATATGGAGCCACAAATCTATGTGTCTGGTATATACACACTATATACCTACAAAAATACAACTACTTGACTGTATATTAATATGTATATGTATACTTGTGGAGCTTTGCCCCGAGCACGTGCATACGTGGACAGCCAAAATAAACTCATAAACATTTTTTTATAACTCGTACAATAATAGTTGATTTATAGAATCGTACTTTATATCTTGCAACTATTTGTTTGTAATTTAAAATATTCCGGTACATCTTTACTTAAACAGATGCTTCCTGTATCTATAAACAGATACAAAAGTATTATTATCAAAAAAACTAGTAAATCCTAATGTTTTTCGTAATCTCTTAAAATTTAAAAGCTTTGTAGAAATACTTTGTTAAATAGTAATGAATTTCAAAAATGATTACTTAGAAAAGGTTAAGAAATAGTTAGAACATGTATAATTTCTAACATGTGGAAGACAAAAGACATTTGTTCAAAAATATTTGAAACAGTGCAAGATTTTTATTGAACAGTGCAGTACCTACTTCTTACAATAAGTACGTACTTATTAACACATAATATTAGAACTATTCACCATCAAAAAGTACATGTATTTTAAAAAAAATAAAATTCCTACTCAATAGATGAAAATAAAAAATCTATCATAGTTATAATACGGCAACATATCATGTTGCAATATTACATTATAATGGTATTCATGAATCTGATGACAATATTTGGATCGATGTTAAGACGAAAATTTTAAATAGTATTCATAAAGGTCTACGTCTCCATAAACTTTATTTCAAAATTAGTTTGATCATAATGTTAATTTGAAACTCAAGTCTATTTAAAGAGCTTTGCACTAGTACACGATTAAAAATTCAACATTTTTCCTAACATAACGTTTATGCTTTAATATTGTTTTTCGAAAGAATGCTTAAATATTGTTCGATAACATTCCAAAAAAATGTATACTTTACTTAGCCAACGGTATGTTATTATTTACAGATACAAGATTCCAAGAACAATTAACATTTAAAATGTGTAAAATATTAATTGTAAAATTAAGAATAATTTAAAAAAAAAGTTCTTTTATCTATAATTTTGTAAAAAAATTTGTAAATACTCTTGTTATTTAAAAATTCATAGTTTATCCTAACTTATGCAGCAACATTATTTGTACTTTAAGGTAGAGAGATAATGTGAAGTCTACGTGATTATTGGCCCTTTGTTTATAACGGAAATGATCATCAAAAAAGGGTTAAAATATGTCAACCGTACCCAATAATTAGCTTTTGAAGACTCAGAGGTGTTGGAAAATATAGAGGCAACCTTCGCAGAGGGTTTACCACTACTATAGCCATGATTATTATTATGGCTGCACACAGTTCACTAAGATGAATGTTTAATCTACAAAACTATTAAAAAAGAATACCCTTAAATAGTAATTTTTCATGTAGTAAACCCTAAGGTGGCTCCTATTTGTCAAGCTTCTCTTCTTTAAGGGATTGCAATGTGATCATCTTCTATGTAAGATTATGTAAATGTACATTGGAATAATCTAATATTTTTTTTTTCTGATATTATATAGGTTCTCTAACGCAGAACTGGCAGTCACATAGATAGAGATCATCCTATATTAAATAGTAAATACGTGTGGGACAAAAGTAAGGCTTACCCCTCCCCCCAATCCCCTTTTACCTTATTTTCACTCTAAACTGAATTTTGTCTAACAATAAGGTAAAAACGTGCTATTTATATTCTTATTGTTACTCCGACCCACCACGCCTCCCCACGCTTCTCTCGCCACCACACGACCCCCACACTTTTCGAATTGATCCACTCACTCGAAAACGGACCCTCTATGGCCCTTAACGACCCCCCCTTGGCCCCCCCACCGTCACAATATAACAGAAAAACGTGCTCTTTTTCCGTGTTTTCAAATAGATAGCCCCCCCCCCCCCCCCCCTACAGTATTATCTCATTTTGATCCAAGCCTCCCTACATTACTCCTCCCCCTTTTGTGGCCCCCCACGCCCTTTATCCTGGTTATGATATACCTTATTACCTTAAGAATATAAATTATTTACTTTTGGCTTACGCCCATCGGCCGAAGTTACCCAAATGGAATCAATGTTCCAATAACACAACGACCCTCTCACATTGTCAAACAATGCAAAGAACGACCGAACGCAGCCAAAGCCTTTTCTCCCGTTGCTTAATATCATATACTACTCGGAGATGGCTGATATCATCCGAATAAAGTCCATAATTCAATTACTCTAATAACCCAATAACATCGTCGTGCATTGCGGAGAACAACCGATTGCAGCCGAAGCTACTTCTCCCGTTTCTTACTACCAGCGATCACCCTATGATAAGCGAAGTCACCCAAATAAAGTCTGTAACCCAATAACCAAATAACCATAACAACCCTTTAACATTTTTGAATACTGTTGCAAACGATTGGTTGCAGTCGAAAATGCTCCCGCCGTTGCTCATTTCTATACAGTAACCAAAAAAAGACAATCACCCATCAAGCCTTATATTTCACAAAAATTATCGAACATTTTTAAAAAGTACCAATTGCATCGAAAGCCGCTTCTTCACATAGCCCAGAGGAATTAGAAGAACTTGGATATAATTAGCGACAGGTTTTAGCATGGATTATTGTATTTATATGGAATTCAGGAATATCTCCTGAAAGTTTATCGTAATGTAGGGGTCACCGAAGATTCATAACTGACGGTGTAACAAGCAAAAATCGTTTAAAATAGACTTAACAGCCTCTTGAGATTTTCTGTTCGGTCCGCATGACTTATTTAGTAAATCAACTGATGTACAACTTTATTTGTAATTAAAACATTCCGTTTTTGATCCTAATATTGTATCTGAGATATCAAAATAAAAAATTGTAATACATTACGATTTATAATATTCTTCTCTATATTCACCGTAATGTTTTACTTCGCTTCTTTTATCCTATAATTTCAAATGTATAAAAGATTGTCGAACCGTATTTTTCTATCTATAAAATCATTTTTTACATTTTTAGGCGTTATCAACAATCGTCCCACGGATCTTCAATTAAATTCAAGTTGAAGAAATAGCTTTCTATTACTCCCATACAACGTACAAGGCATGTTTTATAAGTAATTCAACTTTATCTCAAATTTTTTCTGACCACCATGCCATACCTGCCCTACCACAGTCTTCCAGAGTTTCTTCACGCTTGCAAAAAAAGGAAAGTTGTGGTTTGTCATGCGAAAGAAATCCCACCCCCCCCCCTTCCCCGGCACAGCAAAAAAGTATAAGAATAATAATAAAGCTATAATATAAAATAGTTACTTGGAAGTTTCCACCCTTTTTTAGAATTGCCTGCCGTCTCTAACACAATTCACTACATTTTATCTACTAGAAATATTATTTAACAGTTTTTTATCGCTTTCTGACGTGAAAGGGCGTAAGAATATTTTTATTTAATCTTTTAACTTATCAATTACTCTTAACGATCCAGAAGTCATAATAATATCCATAAATTTTAAAAAAATTTAAATTTGATTTAAAAAATTACATTGTTATCTATCGAAAAAAATTATCAGATATTTCTAGAAAAATGAATATTGTTTAAAAGAATTAAATTGTTCAAAAAATGTTTTGAAAATTTATATGTAATATACTTCAGGATTCGTTGAAGTAAGACTGGAAGACACATTATTTAGTACATATCGATACAATTAGTATTATAGAGTGCAAAATAATAAAGAAAGTAACACAATACGAAAAAAAAAATCTTGAAAATGATTTGTAGATAAATGCAGTAACTTCAAGTTAGTGAAAGCCTTTTAGCATCAACCAGAGTGCACCACGTGGAGGTAGACTTGCTATGCAATTCATCTGAATGTATTTATTAGTGTGTATACGTAAGTGCACTACATTCAACGAAAAAAATTTTGTTATAAGTGAAATTATATTATTGATCTATAAAAATTAATAATATTTCCATTGTATTACAGGAAATCATAAAAAAATCTCTCCAAACAATATTTTATATTTCTGGAGAACTTTCTAACTAATTTTGGATTAAAATATTCTAAGGATTGTTGCACCTAGATAGTGCAACATACAATTGACCGTGAGAAAATAATGGCTTTTTCAGGTACAAACCTAATTCATCAAAACTTTGATTTTTCGACTTATTTATGGTCATAGAAAATGCTCACTGTAAGGGAAATTGTTCTCTGTATGAAATAAATGGTTATGACGAGAAAATTTTTAAAAATATAGTTATTCTTGAAATAAATACTATACTTCTAATTTTGTTACCAGTTATACCTTCAGAATCAATGTTATACTTAAATAATTTTGTCATCTTAAGTTTTGTTTCGTTACATAATCTCTCTAAAATGCGTAAATCTCGATTCAGCATGACAATAGTATTTATTTTTGAATGTAGTTAATGAGGCAAAAGCCATTTGTTATGTCGCGCGAGTGACACATACATTTCGGGCCTAAGCTCGCGCTTAATAGCTCGGGTACTGTTGTGTCGTTACGGTTTAAGTGAGTAATCGCGTAGGCGGCAATCGTCGAAATGCGGGCACGTATACTGTGGCGATTCCATTAGCGAGGGTATGTGATCCCTTGACAGACCCTTGACAGAGAGATAATTCTGTTCACGTGATCATGCCAATACGTTGATAATATTGAGTATAAGCATGGGGGTATGAGATCCCTTTTAGATCTGAGGTCTGTAATGCGTGGCGATACTGTTCGGGGGGACATAAGATCCTTTTCGCACATCAGGCCCGCAATGCGTGGCAATACTGTTCGCGGAGGCATGAGATTCTTTTTGGATATGAAGCCCGTAATGCATGGCGATACTGTTAGCTGAGGCATAATATCCTTTTTTGGTATAAGGTCCGTAATGCGTGGCAATACTGTTCGCGGGGGCATGAGATACTTTTCGATATGAGGCCTGTGATGCGTGGCAATACTGTTCGCGGGGGCATAAGATCCTTTCGGATATAAGGCCCGTGATTATAAGAATTTTCCGGCTCGCGGCCCGTAATAGCGTGGTAATAACAATAATCTGGTTTGCATGGGCGCGTGATGTAGAAATGTGGATCTGCAAAAGTATAGCGATGACTGATGCTAAGTAGATGGACTAGGCAGGTTTAAGATTACTTACTTTTATTGGCCACTCGTAAGGGGTACAAAATCAAATGTAAGGTCACAATCTAATGTCATTCTCAGTATCTAACAACTTTCGCTCAAGTTATTTTTTGATAGGTGGCACATTGTGTTCTAAAACGACGAAAAGGAGGTACTTAAGTTCTGAATCAAATATCTCTTAACAGAACGCACGTGATAATAAGTATTTTTTATGATGTTGTAGATAATTAGATTTTAAATATTGAAAAAATTCAGTAAACTCATACAGATATCAGCCTGACCTAAAAAAAAATTGAAGAAAATGTAATTTTTAATAAAGTATAAAAGCTTGGTAGAAGTGTTCAACTTGTTTTTCGAATACGCATTTGAATAAGGCGTAATGCTTTCTCTATGCCTCAGTACATAATAATCTAATGTTCACACTTTATATTATTTTTACAAGCTTTTGCTTAGATGCTTGTCCGCCAGAAAGGGACCTTGAGATGGATTCTTTGACCTCTTCCCTACAGCCGAAATAGCTAAAATTGTGCACGTTTCCTTGGTTCTTATGATAATCTAACAAAGTATATTTGATTTTATGGCAGAATAAAAGGCTACCTACCGTGTGAAATTTTCTTGGTAGCCTCCCTCTACCCTCATCATCACCACCCGCGCTGCACAGTGGATCAAAATGCAATAGAAATGCTCAAAGTTCGTGCGTTCGACAAATTTTTATCCAAAAAACTTGATTTTGGGCTTATTTAGTTCGTATAATGATTACCTTTAAGTATCTTAGTCCTTCAGACAGCTATCTACATGCTATATATGTGTATACGTGAGAAAAATTCCACAAAAATTCAAACTTTTTGAAGGGAAATAATATTTAAAATAAAATCCATGTTACATTCATTAATGTCATATAAGCTACTGCCTTACATCACAAATGATAGATAAAACTCGTATCACTTATATTTTTGATTTTTTTTCTTTCTTTTTTACAAATCAATAAAAAAAAAAAAAAAAATTTAAATAAAAAAACCCTATCGTATCTCTGCACTTATCTTAAAATAACTGTACATATTTTCTTGTTGGATGCTCCATTTTTGTGTAAAACATTCAAGAAGATAAAAAAAACACAATTGTAGATAAAACTATAACTCCTATCACAGTTTATGCTCCATGTTTGATCGATTGGAACTTTTCGACAAAGTCACTAATAAGAATCAAAGTCTGATTTACAGCTAACAATTCGAGATTTAATCACAGCTGTGCAAAATTTATTAATATTAATATTCTTTTTAGATACAACAATTTTAATTTGTGCTATGAACCATAAAATTTGAAAAATTTTTAATTCCTTTGAAGTCATTTTTCGTGCTTAACGCAGGACCATAATAAAAACTATTCATGATATTTTTAAGATAATATTCGTAGTTCTCTACTTGAAAAAATCGTTACCTTACTTGTGAGTAATGCGAGTGCTACTAAATAATAAATTATTACGATCGTGACTGTACGCTGCTCGCTCGAAAGCAATTTTAAGAGAAATATACTTAAAAAATAAGAATTAGCACGTTTAATTCAATTAAATATCTTATTGTACAATTTACAAAAAAAATTGTATTTTTCGAAACGTTGATAAAATTTTAAACCTTTTTTTCTAGCCTAATTTTTTTATATTATTTTAGGCAGTTACGTCCCAATATATAGGTATACATAGAAATAGTTATATCTTTCATTTACAAAGCATAAATACTTATCTTTATATTGATGTATGATGCTGTCAGATATCCAAGATACATTATAAATTCTTTAAATTATTTTGATAACTTATCTACTAATACATAGTGCAAATGAAAAGAAACACTATTTGTATTTAAAACTCTTAATCATTGCCCAATTAATATTTATCAAAGCTTGATTTTGTTAACCTAGTGGCTACCAATGCACCAACTTGCATTTTCTAAAAATGTTGCATCAAATGTTAAAAATACATAGGTCTATATTATTCTGGTAAATTGTTATGATCAAGTGAATTTTTACGATGAATACGATGGTTCCTATCAAATTTGAAATGGTGAATTTGCAAGTATTTTGTCCGAGCTTGCTTTTGCTTATTTCAATCGGATAATCATTAACTATTTAGATACAAAGCTTTATATTACGTGGACGATGTATTGAATAAATTATTTGGAAAAAATATTAAAAATCTACAATGTACTTTATGTATCAAATAGTATCACACATAATTATAAAACTGATTGTATGCTATTTGACTGAAAGATGTATCTTTTTTTCATATAGACATATATATTGGAAAAATCTATCTATCCGTGAAACGGATTATTTTAGAAAATGTTTTTTTTTAATTTTATACAATAAATAGCAGAACGTTAATACCTAACATATTCATCTTCTTTATCTTGCTCCAAAGTAAATTCAATTCGGTATAAATGAACATCATTATTTTTAACATGATTTAGATTAGGCTACTTCCATTTTTATTTTTATGCTTCCCTAATGCCGATTGTTTAAATTTTTTTTAACTATCTGATGCTCTGCCATTTGCGTTTCCAATATTCTAGAAGCTCATACAACATGTTTAATCTATAAAAAGTTCAAGCTATTTTATGTAAAACATATAGACTCTTGTGGCCTTTCGTAGCATTGTTATCAAGATTAATAAAAATTTTCATTCATCAATGCGTTTCACGGGTAATTTTACATTACAAGGCTTTAAACAACTCCTAAATTGTGTGCTTGGTTTATATCAATAGAGTAAAATGATCTGCAACTTCTTTTGTGTTATTATAATGGCTATAGTTAAAATATTATTCGAATACTTTTATTTATGTATTTATCTACATACAAAATAAAAAACTATTTATCTAAAATAATATATATTTACGATGCTAGTAATAAAGTAAAACAAATTTCTCACTTCGGGCACTTAAAATTGTACTTTGTGCCCTAGAAGCAGAATGTACTTCTTACTTTCTATGTAACTCTTTACATGACTGTAAAAATTCGTAGACGCTTGAGGTGATCCAATTCTAAAGGTTGCAGATGCATGAAAAATACATATTTATGACACACAAGTACTCGTTCTTACTGAAAATAATTTATAATATATCTTGGTATGAGTAGCTTGTGTTTTAAAGAGTAAATTACTGCAATGATAACATGTTTACCTAAGACTGCACTTATATTTGGATAAAAGTTGCCTTAAGATTAAAAATTGTATGCTATTTTCATTGCATTTTTTTACACAAATTTCTGACATTAGACTACGTTTGAATATTCACTTACATGAATTGGTTTTTAGACAATACATTATGTAAATACAAATTAAGGCCTAACTAAAAATGCCACATCACCTAATATAATACAATTCTTGAATAATGGGCATCGAATAAAAACTATTTTACTTATGATATGATGAGTCACATAATGTTATGCAAAAGTCGAAATCGCGACGAACAGAAAAAGGTAAATTTGGTGTTGACTGCAAAACTTCCTTGACATTGGTATTAAATGAACCAGAATGACGATTAAAATGTTATACAGTGCCTGGAGTTATTTTAATTGTCACATCGGTGGCTGATTAAAAGTGGCGGACTACCTTCCTCTTCACGATTCTATTATTATTTTCATTGAACCAAAGAATTTAGCCAATCAAGTGATGATAAGGTATAATACATTTTCGTTACCACACAATATACTTTGGCAAAACTTAGTACGTGTGTAATCATAAACCCATTGAAATTTATCTCTGTCTAGTACTATTTATTATTCTACTGTAGTTTTAGCTTCCTTTAAGCTTTTGAATTGAAGGAAGTATCTCAATTTTGTCGAACTACTCTTGTTCAATGACTTTATTAACATATTTTCGTCATACTCTTTCATTAAATGCTTATTTAAAGGATTTTGTAAAAAAGTGGAGATCTGCCATTTATAGCCAACTGCCATATTAGATTGTGAATAGCGTTTCACGAAATATTGTAGTCTACTCGTCGTGCCTTTTTATTTTATACCTATATCAATATGGTTAGGGAAAAAAAGATAATTCGCCATTTGTGGTGGCGAATAAGATGGACCTACCACAATATTAATGTGCTACTTTGCATTATCATAAGAACCATTGGGAATGGAAAAATTTTGAGCCTGATCAAAAGTTGGAAAGTGTCGATAAATCAATAAGAATTTAAATACATGACTCTTATCAATTATATAATTGATAATTGCGTGAAGCAAGTATCAAACTACAGGATATTTTGTAAGTATATCAGGTCTTTTATTTATAAGACTTATCTTTTCTTGTTACGTTAAGTACTGGTGACATTTGGAGCTACTCTCTCATTCTTTTCACTCTCTGCCTCGTCCTATAGCCCTTTATCCCTTATCTTCCTGCGTGTCCCTCTTTGCTTCCTTCGTTATTACGGCTCACAGAATTTCTTCATATATAGACGCAAAAAACATTTAGCCATATATTCACAACATATTTATTAGTCAGACGTCCATTGTGGCGTGACAGAAAGTTTGAGTAGTAAATTTTGCCACTTAACAACTTCTTTTTCCCCAAACTGGTATCCCAGTTTTCTCGACTCACTTCACCTTTTTTGTCTCTCCGCGGCAACCCTGGATCTGCCTCTTGAAAGTCAGAGTAGTCCAGTTCGTAAACTTCTTTCACCCTATGTCCTTCAATATATTTAAGCGTCCCACAGTGTGTCTTTTTGGGTTTTTTTTTTCAAAATAGATTGCTCCTGCCAGTGTGGAGTACAGTGTGGAGAACACTCTCTAATAAATCGTGTTTTATTAAGTTTAGCGATTACAGTATCTCTTTGCGTTTAATATGTTTTTTTATATATCTTCTTAAACTATCGCGTTTTTACTCTTTACTTGCTAAATCCTTCGGCGATTAAGATTTAAACATGGATCATACAGGTGCAAAATTACGCATTATATTGTAATAAAAAATGGGCCAATGAATTTTAAAAAAAAGCTTTTACTAGTGTTATTTCTAAATTCAGCTGTTCACGATATTCACTCATTATAAAAAATTTCTAAAACCTTGTGTAGTAATTTCTTACACTGCTATAAATGAGCTGTTTAAATTTTATGATGACTGCACCTACCGTTTTATGATATAAAGTTTAAGGTTGGACTCTTTAATATGGGAAGTATAGGGTCACCCCTAGAAAAAGAGACTTTGTTATCGATGTAAAAAAATTGCTCTATGGAGTATTTGAAAAAACTTTACTGTTATTTTTGATGCCTTTAGGATTTAAAGACCAAAATTTTAGATCATTAAGACGTGCCGTTTCTTAAATATCCTAATATTTATGTGATTTCCTATGCTTTGAGTATATCTGTATAGTGATCAGGATGTTCTTCACTTTTAAGATTTGATTTAAATTTCATACTATTTATTGTGACATGTGTTATTTAATTTATTAGTTATTTGGATATTTTAGTTGCAATTAGCATAGGTAAAAAATATTTGACATGCAAAATATCAATTAACTATAGAATTTATATCGGTTAAGAGTGACTGCACGAGAACAACTATACCTTTAATATATAGGCTTTATCAATCCGAACAAATCGATTTTTTCATGGTAAGTGAAATCAAATTTTTGAAAATTATTACAATTTAGTAACAATAGGAATCTAAAATTTTTAGCGTTAACCGTGAATATCATTAAATTAATTACAAACTATTATTAGTTTTTCGTCCAGTTAGCGATGAATAGTATCTTTGAAATAATTTGATTTTTTTTGTGTAAATTTCTGTATGTAATAGTTAATAGTCAATTAGTCAGTTATCATGTACCATGTACCCAATGTGTTTCTAGCATGGTGGATAAGCTTTTGTCCCGTAACCAGAAGGGCGCCGTACAGTGGGAGATTTCTAGTTTTTAGTGTCAGAAACCTAATATCTTAAGAAATAAAAGAGATAATCAAAAAATTCTTGATGAAGCTTAAAGCTGAGATGATAGCTAACAATAAAAAAGCATAGATAACTTTAGAACTAGAAATTCTAACCTCAAAATTATTAGCTTAATCTCGAAAAAAAAAAATTATTTTGATAAATTTTAGTAAAAATGCTTTAATTACCGTAAGAATGAATGTTTAAGAAAGATACGATACAATTATTATGAAATATTAGGTCTAATTTTTCTTAACATAACCCAAAAGCCTAAAATTTTGAATTTCTAGTCTTGCAAACCTAATATCTCGAGAAAAAAATAAGGTAATTCAAAAATTCTTGATAAAGTTTGAGGCTTAGATGATAGCAAACGATAAAAAATTATAGGGAACTTTAGAACTTGAAATTCTAACATCCAAATTAATAGAATTACCTCCCAAAAAAAAATTATTCGAACGTAACTTTGAAAAAAAGCTTGAATCACCGTTAAAATGATTATTTTTTAAAAATACGACACTATTATGACAAGATATCGATATATATTCTTTTCACATAACCTAAAATCCTAAAATTTTGAATTTTTAATCTTGTAAACCTAATATCTCGAGAAGAAACTGGGGTAATTTAAAAATTCTTGTTGACGCATAAAGTTTAAATAATAGCAAACAGGAAAAAATTATAGAGAATTTCATAACTTACAATCCCAACCTCCAAATCAGTGGAATAACCTCCGAAAAAAAAAGAATTTTTCCAACAAAATTTGAAATAGAACGCTAAATTACCATTTAAAGAATTACGATTTAAAGATACTATACTATTATTGCGAAATGTTGAGTTTAATTTTTATCAACATAATCTAAAAGCCTTAAATTTTGAATTTTTAGTCTTGTTAGCCTAATATCTCGACAAGAAAATGAGGTAATTTAAAAACTCCTGATTATTCTTAAAGCTAAGATGATAGCAAACAAGAAAAAATTATGGAGGACTGTAAAACTTAAGGTTCTTACCTCCATATTCACAGAATAACCTTAAAAAAAAAATTATTTGAACAAAATTTAGAAAAATAGCCTGAATCACCATTACAATGAATATTTCTCGAAGGTACAATACTATTATGATGGAATATTAAGTTCAATTTTATTTAACATAACCTTATTGCGTGAAATTATAAGTTTATTGTCTTGTAAAACTAATATCTTAAGAAGAAAGAGAGGTAATCTAAAAGTTATTGTTTAATCATAAATCTGAGATGCTAGCGAATAAAATACAACTATACAGAAATAGAAAATCTACAGTTCTAAGCTCTAAAATAATAAAATGACCTTTAAATAAATCATTTGTATAACAGGATTGAAAATAAAAAACTGAATTAGCTGTTGAATGATTGATTTGACAACATACAATACTATTATTAAAAAATTTTGAGTTTTATTTTATTGAATGTAACCTAATAGCTTTTAATTTCCTATTTTTAGTATTACAAACGCATTATCTTGCAAAGGAAGATATACAATCTAAAAATGTTGTAATTCGCAGGTAAGGTCTTAGTGAATACAGGTCATTCTTATAATAATAATTTTAATAACATTGAGTAAGACAGTCATAAAAACGTCATTTATTCCCAATAAAAATATGAAATACATATATTTTTTATACTTTTTTTATACATATAAAAACAGTTCTAAATATTTTGTACATACTCTAACATTTTTGTCGTGAACAATTTTCTTTTATCAACATTATTGTCTCTCTTTAATATTTATCAACAAAATTAATAGATCTGATAAATAAATAGATCCAGTAAGAACATCGGTTAATCTTTCTATTTGACTAGTTTGTCTTGCATGGGTTATCAAATTTTGTCTGTGATTTTTATGCGACGCCTCGCTTCCGTCTTTTGAATAAAACAGCATGGGAAACGGAAAAATTTTAGCGATTTGTCACCCATGCATAAGCATTTTATGGACGGTCGGGTTAATCTTCGACCACAGATACAGCTAATGAAACATCCAGTACGTCCTTGCTCATAACGCTTCCAGCTTGTTTACATCAATTTTCTTTCCACATCTTAACAATGCTAAAATAATTGTCATTTTCACAACTAAATCTTCTTCAACACCCAAGGCTTTAGCAATTTTGACTGGATCGTCAAAACATCTTCGGACAAGGTTTTTCGTATTGCTTGTCCCCTTACCTTGTACCACTTGGTCTACTCGGACGCCAAAACTGTGATTTGTAAACCATATCAAAGAAACAAAAGTTTTGAAGGTGAATAAATTACCTTTTTAAATTTTCCGCAGAAATTGATCTTATATGTAGGTTATTTCACCAAACTCTAGCTTATTATTTAGAATATAGACAATATCTATACTGTTACTTCTTTTGCTATAAATTCAACCAGATTAGCTCCAAGTTACGGCATAAATTTTTAGTTTATCTCTTTTCCAGCTTGAGATTTAAGGTTTTTAACACTAGATATTCAAAATTTTATGCTTCTAGGTTAAGTTCAATAAAATTAAGCGTAATATTTCTTTATACATGTTTTGTATTTTCAAGGAATAATCATTTTATGGGTGATTCAGCCGTTGTTTTTTAATTTTGTTTAAAAAATTCTTTTTTTTTAAATTATTCAAGTAATTTAGAGGTTAGAACTTCATGTTCTAAAGTTTTCTATATTTTTTTTTGTTCTCTATCAACTCAGCATTAGGCTCCATCAAGAATTTTTTGATTACTTTCTTTTCTTCTTGAGATATTAAGTTTACAAGACTACAAACTTGTAAAAATCGTGAAGAAACGTTTTCATGTTCTGAGATTTCAGTGAAATATTTTGACCTGTACAAAGTATGTTAATCTTGTGGTTTATTGTGTTTTATTTAATTATTTCATTATCGTGAACCTAGAAAGTTTAAATGAATTGCGAAAAAAATCAAAAAATAGCGAAAAAACAAAGGAAATAGTCAAAAACTGCGTCAAAAAGAGCCAAAATGTTAAAAACTTTTAACACCCAAGTAAAATGCATACTATGTGTATTTGAATATGATAAATCTTTATCTAAAGTTCAACTAGTGCTTAACGCCAAAAAATTCGCTATTTTTGCAAAAAATGATAATAAATTGATAGAAACGGTTAAAAACAAATTTATTTAAACCTGCATTATGCAAGAAAATTCTTTCTTTGGATGTTTTAAGTCCATCGATCGTAAAGCGCTCATTTCTTTTACCTGACATAACGGCATAAACCTTGCTAACCCACAGAATCTGCCATTTCAACATATTTCCCACCGTAACCATTGAATGGTTCCTTAGTTACAGACTAAATCCATCAGTGTGCAAGGCATCTAAATCCGAATTTTGATGTTTGTCTGATACGCACTAAAGTTCTTTGTGGTGAATTAAAAGTTAATATATATATAAGGGGCCTTTATCTGTTTCATTAAGGTATCATTACCGAAAATGTTTTACTTGTGGAATTAAAAGCCAAGAACTCAATTAAATGCCACTTATCTAAGAATCTTTAGCTTCTGTATAACAGATGGTCAAATTTACTTAATTATAGAGAGATTAAAATCTTTTATGCCAATGTCTTTTAAGTTGTAAGACCAAAAAAAGTTTCAGTCCTATATAAAATAATAGTATGGCAGACCATAGATATAGACTATTATTTTAAAGAAAAAGGGATGCAAGATAATTTAGTCAATTATAAGGGAAGATAATAGCGAGAATGATAAAAACGTATCGCATTCCGAGATCAACCGTCGTTATTTGAATGACTACGAAACTCCAAATACTATTATACGAATTTTTTATTTCAGACAGATGATGTTAAGTATCTATCAAAAAAATTTATTGGTTCTCTGTTCATACGTGTAAGCGTTGGTTAGCCAATAAAAACCTGATGCTGATAAGGACGAAGATTGCAGACTTTCTTTTATTTGTCAGATCAAAGTCTTAAAGCAGATCTGCTTTATAATGGAAATATATACGGAGAATCTAAATAGCTCACTTCATAAAATTTTATGAGATTCATGAGAATTTACATGTATTGTTGGAGAATATTAGTTACTTAAAACAATACTGAAATTTTTTCAGTGATCCGGAACGACTCTGATACTTGTCCATTAATCAGGCTTTACAACAAATCTTTGTTATTTATATTTTTAATACAGCACATACAGAGACAATTACCATGTTCACAATGAGTGGAAAAGTAGTGGACAGGGTTTTGTCGAGGATTCAAGACATCATACGCAGGCCTTTGATAAATCCATTGAAAATTTGTTTACCGCCTTTTTGTATCAAGTTTCGTATTATACAGCAGTTTTTTAACACTATGAACAGACAAGGGGACTGTTTTCAGTATTGAGGAGATGTTTCCTACTATAAATGATGCAAAATTGAAAGCAGGCATTTTGATGGTCCTAAAATTCGTCCTTTATTGCATAATAAGAATTTAACAACATAAAAAAATGACTTTGAGAATAATGCATAACGATCTCTTAAAATTATTCTACATCACTTGTTAGGAAATAAAAATAGTACCTGAATTTGGTTAAAGTGTTGGTAGAGAGTTTTAAATAGACGGGATGCTTGATGAGTATCACACAGCTTTTTCGGACTTCTATCTAGACTATTTCTCTAACAATCTTAGTGACTACAGTGAAAAACAAAAAATGTGTTTCTATAAATATATCAGTCAAAGAAAGCCTAGATATCGAGGGAAAAGCGATGTCAACATGATAGCAGATTGATGTGGGGCCCTAAATAGAGATACGAATAAAAATGAATGAAAGAGAAAAAGAGACCAGCTCCACAGGTCATTTCAGGAAAATAAAATAGTTCGTTACGAGAAATGAACAAATTGAGAGTAGATCGTAAATCAGAACTGATCTAGAAACCTAAAACCAGTGAAAGCTCTTTACATACAATTTGTACTGAGTGCCTTTTACCAAATGTCTTGATGATCACGCATTTTGCATCTCACAATATTTTATAATTTGTTGAAGTAAGACACAACGATTTTCAATTTGGTATTATTTAGCTAGTAGATTTCTCACCGTGGTTTACTATTTTTGTTATTTTTCGAAAAAAACTCAAAATTTTTAGTGTCTCACGCCAATCACACTTCAGATAAACATTTTTGGTACTACAATGCAGGTTGTATATATTATACTTTTACCTTGCAAGCTTTTTCCAAGGTTTTGGTGTCTTTAAACTTGACATATTACAATCATTTACCGATATTCTACTATGTTTCGCCCTTTTTCGCATTTCATTCGAAAATTTGTGGGTGTTAAATCACAACAAAATCAAAACTTAGATTAAACGCAACCTAATACAAGTATAAAATGCTTTATTAAGGTACAGTAACTTTATTGTTTAGGTATTAGCTTTTAAAAACATTTTTTTCTACAATTTTTCGCTAATTTCTCTGTTTTTTGCAATCTATTTAAAATTTTCAGGATATGCATGCGTAAGACACTCTGCATTAAGATATAGTATGCAAAAATACATGACTAATAAAGACACTCGTTAAAGAACTGACAATTATTTTTCCGTGCCCGTGCTGTTTTAGAAATCTTATTTAATATAGAAAGTGCTTCACTAAAAAAATATTATCGGAGTGTGGGGGATTAGGGCGCAGAATTGCACAGCCCTACTAGTTTATACATAAGTGTGCTCAAAAAAACATTTTTGTTAGGAATTGTAATAAATAAGGCAGAATATATTTTTTTCATACAAAAAAAAAATATAGTAATCAAGAGTCCAAAAATTATTGTGATGACTAGTATCTTGATTCGGCTTTATAGAAGCCGAGTGCTGCAAATCGATAAAGAGAACTTCTTATAACTGTAGGTCGCACCGGATCTAGCCATCAAAACGCTTCATCGATTGCTAATAGTACTCTAAATTCGGTTGAATGTAATGCTTATTATGCAGACTTTTCAAAGAGTTCTTTGCTCCGAAACCGCTAAAAAAATTGATCAATTGTGGCTGAAGAAATTGGAAATTTAAATACTTTTAGCCGTTTTTGAATTGTACAATAAGACGGAAAATGATGTCAGACTTTAACAGCAACTTACATTTGATCGATCAGTGGCATTAATCACTGATATCAGTGAAACAAAGTCACTAGCTGCTTCTTTAATACATTTATTATCTGGAACGAAACAAGCAGATGTCATTTGTTAACTGTTAAAAGACTGGAATTAGACCAAAAAATAACTTTTTATATGCACAGATACGACAGCAAGTAATATAAAAGTAAAAAAGGGTGCATGTGTTTTATACAAAAAAAATTTAGGACAAGAACTTATTTATTTGGCGTGATGGCACCAGGTACTTTAATTCATACCTGCCACAGTTTTTAATTCTCTTTTTTGTAAAGTCTACACGATCAAGTAACCAATTATTTGAGAAATGTATAGGGTCTTGACAACACGTCGATAAAAGTTTTTACTAAAGTTGCACAAGTAATCAAAAAGTTAACAAAATTGTTATTCCTAACGATCGTTGAGAGCTACTTGCATTTAGCAAAAATTATTTCGATTAAGTTTGACCTCGAGATGACAATGAAGATATGCAGGAGTATGGTTTTTTTTTTAAGATAAAAAACTTAATTGTATTACAATCTAAGTGTCCGTTACAGTACACGGACACGACGGATAGCTAAGTTTTTTCATGCCTTTAACATATATCTTTTAAGTGGTAGCTGTTAATGTCCAGAAAAAGAGCTTTTTATTTTATTTTATATTAATACTTTTATTGTCAACTTGTATCTGTGGCTATGGTTAACAAATAAGTGTTCTTCTTTTGGCTTCGTTCAATAATGTCCTATCATGAAAATAACAATTTGATTACAAAAAAATTAGTTCTTCGTTTAATACAGCAGCGTTAGTAACATTTAAAAATCATTTATATTACTAACATGAAACTCTTGTCAGCTTACCATTTTTTGATTACCGCTTATCAGTCAAGCATAAAAAATCAATGGGCAATTCTTTACGTAAGGCGGAGTATTAAAAATTTACAGAGTAAAAAAAATCGTAAGGTGAAAATATTTGAAAAATAAAAGTAGAACATCGCGTTACGTTGCGAAGTTTAAAAGTATAATTAAAAAAAAAAATTTTTTAATAATTTTTTTTTATGAAGATCCAAGCAAATTAGAAAAAAAATCTAAATTTGCGGCAGAAACAAAAAATTAAAATGATTGACGTTGTCAATGACATCACAGAACAGGATATTGCTACTATAACGACATTTATTAAATGTTAAAAAAATAAATTATATTTCTGAAATTATTTCAAAGTCGTTTAACAGCACAAGAACTTATGCAAATAGTTTAAAAAAAAAATGAAGACGAAGTAAAATGACAAAATAAAATAATGTATTATTTAGCTTCTGTGAGAATAAGTGCATATGTATGTATTCTTTATGAACATGACGTATATTTATACATTGTCTTGATAAAGTTACCAATTTTTTGAAGAACACTTATCTACAAAATTTGTAGTATACTGTGTTTTTAATAAAGAATATGTATAAAAAGTTTTCTACTTTATGCAAAATAATATATTATGAATTAATATTCCTTTGTTAAATGTTATAGAATTAAAAATTTTCAAAGAAACTAATCGTTTTTAAAGAAATTGGCATGAATGGAAAATAGAAAAAAAATTCCATCGTTGACTTTTTTATTCGGTTTCTCCTAATTTTCAAGCTATTACAGTAAAAATATCTTTAAAATTATATTTCTGTCATATTAAGCAGTAGAAATGACATGAAACAATTATGATCCAAACTTTGTTTACATGACCTAGGAATATACAATATTTTCTTACTATTATAAATCAATAATTTGGCTTAACACGTTTCCGATTTAATCTGGTGACCTCTAAGTGCCAACTAAAAAATCTAAAAGTATTCAAAGAATATTTTTGAAATGTAAGTATCCGATTTAAAAATGTTACCATTCAGAAGGAAAAAGTTTTATGAGCCATCCTAATATATATCTATGGCAATATACCTTGCATATCGAGAAAAAAGCAAGATAGATAAGAAGTAGAAATTTTGGTTGATTTCTAAGGTAGTAGTGACATTAAGGCATACATATGTACAATGTACATTAGCGGATATTTAGAAAATCATTACGGGTGCGAACAAATAGTTTTTTGTTGTCATATATACCAAGATATGAAATTATTGCAATATATTAATGGGACAGTAACACAGGCAAAAAATCAAGACGTACGAATAGAAAGAGGTTCGTCTGTCCCATAACACATCTCCGATTATTTAGGTATTGACTATATTTCCATAAAATACAGGTTCATATAGAAACAAAATTACATGAATTTAAAATTGGTACCGATGTTCTTGGATAAATTAAAAATGGCTGCATTATATCATAGACTAAAAAATTAAACACAACGCTCGATCCCCGAGGGAATACAAAACAGGCCAAAATTCATTATTCTACGCTTATTCTACAAGGAAAAGAAATAATAAGGCGTACCAAAACAGATGCATGTTAATATGATGATAAAACTTTTATTCAACATATTTTGACTATATCTTACAAAGAACAAATTCCAGAAAAATGTTGGCATGATCAGGAATAGTAATCGTGACGTGCACGAATCATTTTAATATGATTGTACGAAATACCTTGAATAATGGGAGGCGTTTCTGTCATCTAATCACGTTAAAGCATAAAAAATGTATTCCTATGTTTGTTATTAAACTCATAAATATATATTGTGAAAGAAACTATATTTTAACTGGGTGTCCTACAGGACCTTCAGTGTATACTGCAGGTTTTTAACGGTGCTTAACTTTGTAATGATGTCCTTTAGGAACGAATAATGTATTGAGATATTTTTCTTATGATAAACCGAATGTTTTTTTTGTTTGATGTAATGAAAATAAATACATATTGGTATCTTTGTAATATTTGAATTTTTTAAAAAGACGTTAGATTATAAAAAACTATATTTTCAAAACAATGGTTAAAATTTTAAACTTTTTCTTGACGGTAATAATAATTCGATCTCACTTTTTAGTTTGTACTCATTTCTAATTGCTTAAATTTGGATTGTCTAATAATGTGCTTTAACTATTTTTACTGCTAGTCCACCAGTCCATTTCTCTTTAGAACTCGCTTAATTGTGATAAGTATCACAAACTGTGTAATAGACTGGTTCTGTGATTGTTTTTGCATCTTTTATCTTTTGCTGGGCACTACAAACACTTGATACTATCCTTACTTATCGCTATAACGAATAACAAAGGTGCATTTGAGGTTTTGGCGAATTTTTTTGAATAATTTAGGCGATGTTAACGAATCAGTAGAATTTATTTCTATGAGAAAAGTTCAATTTACTTATACATAATATCAAATATTAAAAACTTTGTTAAAAGCAAACAAGTTCATAAATAATCTTAGAAGCACATGCAAAACATAACCTGCGGTCTATATAAGACCACCTACTAGCTATCACATATATTTAAAAGAATTTCATAATGCATGTTCAGATATTTGTACTAACATTTTAACAAGAATCTTTTTTGTGCATTTGATTCTGTAAATTTTATATATATAATATATAAGCCGCGTGATAGCTCTGCTGAAAATTTTTTAATTAATGAAAAGCTTTCACCCGAGTAAAAATTGAATTTTCCATAACGCACTGACCTTTCTACCAGTTAAAAAATACTGATTAAGTAATCTACTTAATCTACTGAATACATCGTATGGCGTAATACACCAATGGTTGTCAAAACGCCATGTTTAAGCCTCAGGGCAGTGATAAATATTATATATATATATATATATATATATATATATATATATATATATATACTAATGGGGCTTCGCCCCCCTGCGTGCTCCACATGCCAACCCCGGAACTCCTATTCCACTAACCCCTGATTATAAAAAATTACCGTATTTATGCATAGTTAATAATGGTGAGATTCCATTTTGCTGGATATTACGTGCATGATGCCAAAAAGCTGTCGTGTAAGAGTGCTGTTTTTTCTGCACGATTGAGCTGTAGGATAGACTGTCCACACTATAAACATTAATTCATTATAAAATATAAAAGTTTGCCCGTCTGCGAGCTTAGCGCCCCAACCCCTATTGTCGTACCCTGATGTTTTGCCTGATTTTCACAAGTTGTATTTCTAGTAACGATCATAATTTTAATATACTGAAACACAATGTGTGTTTAAGAGAAAACTTACAAGAGTGATCTACTAAACATATTAAAAGTAAACGACACTTATGAATGATTTGAATTCATCTAATCTAAAGAAAAAGATATTTTTTGAAGCGTTTTACAGTATAAATAAATTTTAATCATGGCCTGTAATAAAGATAACTGCTTGATAAAAAATATAACAGGCGAAGTCTAATGAAATAATAAATTTTAATGAAACGTTGAAATTTAACTTTTTTTTATTCTTAAATAATTACAAAATCTCCTAAATATTTATAAATGACTTTTTGTTTTTCCTTTTAATTTTTACATAAAAAATTTTCTGAAAAAAAAAAATTATTTTTGATGTACGTGAATGTAGAAGTTATTAAGTCTCGTTATTTAAACAATACTTACTATTTTTATGTATTTTACGTTGATGTCTCTTCAGAGCATTATTTGTAAAAAAAGACTTTTAACACTCTACAAGTGTAGTTGCACTATTTACTAAAAGGACAGGTAAATTATAACTTTAAGGTGGCTTCAGGACGCAGTAATACCATTTCGATAATAATTGTATTAGTTGGTATCACTTTTGTCATCTGCTGTACACATGGCATGGTGTAAACACCGTTATCTCTAGTTATAGCTGAATGTTAAATAAATGCTCAAACTTGGGCTTGATCAATACTACACGAAATATCTCGAATTCTTCCAGGGTCACTTATATTTTTTAAGCTACTATCTGACAGCTAAGATTTTTTTTTATGAAATAGTTAATGTCCTAGTGTCCAACTCCTCGATTATGGTTGAAATAACGATTGTTTCAGGTTGCTACAAAAGAAGTTGTGTTATTTTTCAAACTTTAAGAACAACTATCTCGAAATCTCCTACGCTTTAAGGGATGAAGGCATAGGTTTAGTATAAATACCCACAATTTTTGGCTTGAAAATGGGTTGAAATGAAAAAAAAAGATCGTGCAAGTATCCTCTTAAAGTGTGGAAGTGCGGAAATTTGTGTATTTTGCAAAATTAATGTTTGTATTGTTGAAGGCAAAGTTGTGTAGGTAGTCTCAATTACATGTATTTGTATATTTATGTATAGGATACTTCACTGAACGCAATATTGTGTAGATGGGCCTAATGCTATTGTTGGTGTCGCGCTTAAATACAACAGTCATGATGATTATTAATCTTGATAATTCCTAAAGTTTGCTCGTTGATGAGTATGCTGTTTATAGTTTGCTCCATTGCAGTTCTTATTATGTTTACAGTGAGACTTGTTTTTTGTACTTCTGTATTCATAAATTTATACGCTTGCTCCAAAAGACTATGAATTTTTCTTAACTAAAACTAAGTTAATTACTACTGTTAGTGATGAGACTGATAAGAGTTATGACTATGCTTTTACTACTATATTCTTTCTATTTTTATGAGGTCGTTGATGATTCTGTGGGGTACTCTTTGTATTTTTGTTACCATTTAGGGCTACCAACACAGATTGTGTTGGAAAAAGGTAATATTTTTTTTTGCAAAATAGACTAATTTCTTCCCTTCTATAGTAATAAGGGATGCTTATTTAGTAAGTTTTTAACGTCAAACTAGTCTTGCTGTCCAAACATGTTGATTGAAAAAATTATCGATATTTCAAGTTTTAAATACCAGGTATTAAAAATTGTTTTAAAATTTACAGTCGACAAAAGTATTATTGGTGTTTAAATATTAAAAATGAGTTTACTGCGGACACTGTAAATTAATATGCAAATTTTTTTATATGTTTTTAAGGATGCATTTCCTAAAAAATCAAGAAAAATATATTCGAATGACAATTTATACAATGATTATTTAGTCCTTTTTAACATAAAATAATTCTAGTGACTATTATTTTTTTACAATTTTTTTTACAGATTTCCGTGACTGCTTTATTAAAATTTATAGGTATAGAATTATTGTTCTTTCTTATTTAAATAGCATGGAACATAAATATCTAGATGTAGGTTTGTCATTAAGAATTTTTCATCAATTTCGTACAATGATGTGATTATAGTAAAGGGAGATGGAAATTGTTTTTTTAGAACTTTTTTTTATTTCTTATTATATGGTGATGAGAAATTTCATATGAGATGCCTTTTACTAATCATTCAAAATATCACAGATAATTGGCAATATAATGACTTGTTTTTGTTGGAATTGTGTATTACAAAAATGTTACAACACGAATTGATTATTTTTATGTTATGTCAAAACGTGGTGCCTATGAGACAGAATTAGAAATTACAAGTTTTACAGTACTATTTGATGTTTTTGTAACAGTATTTTTAAATGCCCAAGGTTTTAAATATGTTTTTGCTAATTCTGAAAGTCAGTCATAATTAAATTTTTTTTTTTCAGGAAACATTGATTAAGGTCATTATGATATCGTAGAGTATCAAAATTCAGATATCAAAGAAAAATTAAATAGAAAACGTGTAAAATATTCTATAAAAAGAAAAAATGATAATATAAAAATGAATAAAATAATATAGGAATGGATTGTTTAGGATTTTTTCTATATTTTGTGTAGCAATGATTATTATCACATAAAAGATAGATGGATGATGGTTGAAAATGTTCTTAATAATTCGAACTATTACAAAATCGTTATTTAGAGAAATTTTCATTTAAAAAGTGTAAAAAATCCTGAAAATTACGCGAATTTTATGTTTCAGAATGGAAATTTCGGAACTGCAATTGAGATCCGAAGTATTGGTGAAACGTTTACTACATTTATATCAGTCGAGATATATATTTCAAATACCACTTTATACTTTGGAAATTCTTCAAGTGACTTGCTGTTGAGTAAAACATTCTACGGTTATTTATACTCTGGTATATCTCAAAATTCTAGAATTTTAATATTAAAAAATATTACAAAATTTTTTATTAAATACGTACAAAAAAAAAAAATACGAGTCTGATGGATCCCGTTTAGGCAATCACAAACATAAAAATAAAAAACCAATTCAGATAAATACGATACATGATAATAAGTTTCTTGTAGAACCTCTTTGTTATGGTAAAATAGATTATGAACGCAAGTTTCATTCTGCAGTGTTGCAGTGTTATGTAAATCTAAAAGAAATAGGTCGACTTGTTGTAAAAATGGCAAAATCTGTGTGAATCCTTTGAATAAATATGACGAATAAATGAGACATCATCGTTTATATAATGAGCAATTTGGAATATTTATCAGATATTACAATAATTTTTTTAGTTTTGCATCTTGTATGAGTAAAAAATAGAACAAAAGGAAAAATCTATGTATAACATAAGAATACAAGGAGAAATTTGACATACTATTTTAAACACTTTAAAATTGGATGAAAAGCGTGAACCGAAATCTGGTCAATTGTATATACACGATGATTTATCAGGAATAGAACAAAGACTTTCTTCAAGTGAGAATGATAATTTGATTAAAGAACATGTCAAAACCTTAACCTGTAATATAAAAAAAAGTTCCATAGCCAAAAGTTATAAGCGCTTACATGAACTTGCCAATGTAGAGAAACTACCTATCTACAAAATAATTGTTTAAAAAAAAATGGCACACAAAAACATACATACAACAAACCTTTGACAGCAGCATGTGACTTAATAATTGTCTCTGACTCAGGATTACCAGAAAATTTTAATCTTTGTGTGTACCCTAAATATTTGCCTGAAAATTATGCAAATGAAACATGTTTGAATAAATCATCTCATTTTGTTGATCCGATGGTTTTTCCAACAATGTTTCCATTAGTTGATCTAGGATGGAGTAATTATTCATAAAACTCTTTAAATAATAATGGAAAACTGACAATGATGCAGTATTATTTGTACAGGTTGTCCTGTCGACCTAATAGGAACAATTTTAGTCTACTATTGTATGGGGGAAGATTACCTGAACAATTTTGTTTGAATTCATATATTATGATAGAACATATCATACCTAATTATTCGAGAAACAATCAAAAACAATTGAGAATCAAATGCTATGACGGTTTATTAGATGCAGTAAAAAATAGTGCAACAAATATTGCAAACAATTTTAATGACAAAGAAACTATTGAATAATGGTAAGGAGCGCAAAGGAGCACGCAAGTTTAGTTTTAAGTGTTTATTGAAATACACGTCACACGTCAGCTTCGGTCAGGGGCCGAACAAGATCTGCCGCAGCGCGGCAAACATCAGCAGCGCGAGCTGTGCTGTGCAATACATATATGTATAAAATGTATATGACGCTACATATTCATCAGAAAAGATAGGAAATCTTTTTATATTACCGTCAACATACATAGAGGGACCGAGATATTTGCAACAGCATTATCAAGATTCAATGGCAACAATGAGGAAATGCGGTGGACCAGATGTTTATAACAGTAACGAGTAATCCTTAATACAAAGGATTAAAATTAGTATTAAAGAATTTCCAAAAAAAAACTATGGCGAATGGTATACCTAATGTAACAGTTTGACTATTCCACAGAAAATTACAATCAGTTTTACATGATATTACACAAAAAAATGATTTTGGCAAAGTATTAGCTTATGTTTACACAATTGAATTTCAAAAACGTGGCCTACCATATGCACATGTTTTATTAACATTATATTCTGATTAGAAGCTAGTTACACCTGAAGATATAGATAAATTTATATGTGCTGAACTAAAGTCAAATGGTAAAAATCTCACAATACTATTGATTAAGCATATGCTTTATGGTCCCCAAACTTAAGGGAGTTCTATCCTCGCTGTAGTACGTGCTGTACATATACTGTGCATACAACTGTTGGACGTGTCCTCTGTCCTTCTCATGCTTACGTGAATACATAACCCTTAGTAGTTTTTAGTTGGCTTATTAATTTATTTCAATCTCATAGGGATCCTCCTAGCATTGTTAAAAGTTATTTTGAATAAGTGAATATTCTTTTATCTCTGAAAAAAGTTTGGTT
>JAPYYV010000118.1:0-67405 GCA_030522625.1 Copidosoma aretas | reverse complement strand
CCGGCCCGGGCGGGGGGGGGGGGGGGGGGGGGGGGGGGGGGGGGGGGGGGGGGGGCTGAGCTTTTATCGCGCGGAGCTCGTCGCGGACAGAACGTCGCCGACGGACGACGAGGCTCGCAGGACGGACCCAGCTCTCGAGCCGAGGGGTGTTTTTGAAAAATCGCATCGCACAGTTTGGCGCTCGTTTTTTTTGTCCAAAGGCCGCGCGCGCGCTCGATCGTTCTTCGCTCCTCGTCGCGATCACTCCCCGCGCGAGCTCTCGGTCGCTCTTGAAAGCCCGAGTACCGCCGCGCGTAAACTCTACGACGTGATAAAACGAACAAAATACCATTAAACGCCCTGTACACACAGCTCAAAGCGGGTTCTTTCATCGGGGTATGCGAGTGCCGAAGCGCGTATCAGGGGCAAAATCGTTTCCCGGCGGCTCGACCGCAACTCGCGCACCGGTCGAACGAAAGAAAAAAACCGGAAACGTAAGAACAAAGGCTCGCGCGTAACGCGGATGATCGTTGATTCGGAAAACTTGCGTGACTCGTCGCAACTGATGAATCCGTGTACTCTGTTACACCAACGGCTGATCGAAGCCGAAGGGCGCGAGCGGCGCGCGACTCCTGGCACCCACCGGCTTTTCCAACGACGTTGCGCGAAATTCGATGCGGAGCAGCAGGTACCGGGAGCTCGTACTCCGCCCGGACGACGGAGTCGAGTTCCAAAGTGCGCCGGCGAAGTCGCGGCGGGGCCGATCAACGCGGCGGCAGCGGCAGCGTAATACGGCTCGCCAACGATAAATGTCGTCGCGGCGGACGCGGAGCCGTACAATCCGCGTCGAAAGTTTCTCCATTCGCGCGTGCGATTCATATAGGTACAGTTGCAGTCGAGCGCGCCTTAGGATTAATAAAGTTCGTAATTTGCCGCGGAGTTGACGAGAAATTAGCGCACGCGAGCCCCAGCGCCTGCGATGTATCATTTGTGCCGGGAGAGGGAGAGAGAGAGAGAGAGAGAGGAAAAAAGCTCCCGGGTATAATGAATCGGCTCTCGGCTCGCGCGAATTTTCTCAGCAGCCGCGCGCAGACTGTGCATCCAAAAGCCGATGGCGCGCCAGCAGAGAAGAAGCAAACGAATACTGTCCGCCTCGGAGGACCGAGGAGTGTATTCGTGATCGCGCGTGGGTTCGTCGAAAACGTCGACCGATGAAGCTTGCGTCGAAGCCTCCGGCCCCGGGGGTTCGCCGAGTCGGGGGGAGAACAAGAAAGACCGGGCGAGCTTTCTGCCCCGGCGCGTGAATGCCAATCGCGGGGCAATGATCCGTCCAACGCTCTTCTGTCCAACTGTATCGATTTGAACGGCTCTCGCGGACGATAGGGGGGATGTCTTTTTCCGGTCAAACGCTCGGATGCCGAGGCGCGTGCAGTGAAGTTCAATTGGTTTTCCGTACGGACGATCAAACATCATAGTTGATGGAAAGCGTAACGTGTCGGTGGGTGGCGTTTACGACGAAATTCTCGTTTCATCGTATTTTTACGTATTCGACGATGCAACGTGCTCCCAACACGACGGCCCAGAGATCGGGGTCCCGGGGGGGATTGGGGTTTTTTTTTTTTTTTTCAAGTAGTAAGTACAAAAAAAAAGAAAACCGCCAGTACAATGGATAGTCGTCCTCGAGCGGATCGTGAAATCCCATCGTGTCTGACCGAACGCGGCTTTTACTACTCGCTCGCTGTCTTACCACTCGCCGCTCAACTCTACAAGTTGCACCTGCATGCCATGTATTGATATGAAATCCGTCCGACATCCGTGAGACATCCCTCCTATATACGTAATATATACATTTTTCCAGGAACACCCAGTCCAGCTGCCAAAGTTTCATCGTCGATTGTTCGCGCGGTAGGATATATCACCAGCTCGATCCGGTGTCTACGGCAGCTTTTACTTGTATCCTCGGTCGCGGTGGCAGGAGAAACCAAAAAATTCCGGACCGAGCCGATTCGATGCGAGCCCTTTGTCGGGGAAACGCGAACATTCGTGCCACCGAAGAGGGCCGAGATGGATACGGGACAGGTAATAGCAAAAAAGTCGGTTCTCGCGCCGAAAACGCGCAGGCGCTCGTACACTCCACAGCCTCAAACTTTTTTTTCCCCCCGCCCTCTGGCTCGCCAGAGCATTGAAAATAAGCCCCGGCCGTCTCTCTCCGAGCACTCCCCGTGAGCTTTGGTCCCGACTAGAAGATCAGAACAGAGTAGTATCCCCAACGGCCGGGGAGTTCTGCGCGCGCACACGAGTATAATTTACCGAGGCTTTGCCCGCGCATCGCGCAATAAGTTGCATCAGGCGCGCGCGGCGGATCGCCGTCTCCTCCTGAACCGTTCGATTGTTTCTTCGCTCCCGTTCGCCCGCAGGAAATCGCCCGTGCGATTCGCGTCACGCGCTCAGCCCCTATTGTACCAAAGTTCCATCGCAATGCATACACGCATTGGGAATCCAACGTAACGCACGAGCACGGACCGCGGAGTTAAAATTATCTCCGCGAGCACGTACGCGCTGGGGGATGGGGCACTTTTACTCCGTGACGGTTGAGTGTACGTGTAGTTGGGTGATTTCGCAAAAACTCGAATCGTTCATGAAGCCCATACGGTTGAGAAACAAGGCGTTTGATTATTTAGAGTTGAAGCTTTTTTTTTTTAGTGCAAACGTAATTTCTCTGGACACAGGTTTTTCATCAAGGCGAGAAAATTGTTTGCTCAGCCGGAACGCGAAGCATTTAAAATTTTCATTTTTAGCGGCTTGTATACTGGCCGCGTGTTAACTTTTTAGTTTTTCTAAGCTGTATTTTCCAAACATCTGAATCATTCAGCACGATAAATTTCATGACCGCAATACCCCTACGATCTCGGAGGTATTTTAAATTGTCGACTAGGTACAACTGTAGTGTACGAAGGCATCTGGTGGGCATATGTATACCAAACTAAATTTTGTTGATTCATTCCGATTTGGGGCTTCAGAATTGCCCAAAAAGTACCATCACCGTAACTCTTTTTAAAAGTTTTTTAAACATCTTATTGAAATTAACATGTATTTTTGAGTTTTCCAAAAAAGACCAAAGTTTTCGGCTAGTATGGACTGATTCATGTATACATTATGCAGTGAAATTTTTGTGTTACTTGATTTTCTTATTGTATTGTATGATTACATTATACATATACGTTTACGTACGTTATCAAAAACTACTCTATATGAATCTTTAGTGAAAGATAAGTCTACTTACTCACGAAACATAATCTCGTTATTTCTTATGCTGTTGTTGATCGCTCACTGCTCCGTATAATACCTGTTCACTCGACGAATGACTAGATCACACTGTGTGCTTATAGTCAGTTGAGTGAGTCAGCAGAGTCAGTGATCTAGCTGAGGTGCACACACTATACTGCGCAATGAGCTGCGCAGCTCACCTGATGTTTTGTTAACAGTGTGAATTAATCATTCGTCGAGTGAACACGTATTGTACTGAGCAGTGAGCGATTAACAACGGAGTAAGAAATAAGAAGATTATGTTTCGTGAGTAGACTTATTTTTCACTTGAAACTTAAAAAGAGTAGTTTTTAATAACGTATTCGTGTACAATTAAATAATAAGTTAATACACAATGATAATGACTTCATAATTAGTCATTTTATCATATAATATACAAATAAATAAATTAATAAACATTGACGAATAATTGACAACTAATGTCACATCATTGTCAACACTCGAAACTTAAAACAGAGTAGTTTTTAATGACAAATATGGATCATTTCACAAAAACTGCGGTATTTCATCAAGCCTATGTTTATAAACAACGCATTGTATTGTTTTGAGCCAAAACTGTTTTCAAACAGTGCAACCTAATTTTCTCCAGATAGCTCTTTAAAAATCAAGTCGAAAAAAATATTTGCCGTGGACGTAGGATGGAAAAAACAGGCCAAAATGGCATTACCGTAACGCGAAGCGTTTACAATTTTCATTTTTAGCGGCTTATATACTGCCCATGTGTTAACTTTTTAATTTGTTCAAGTAGTATTTTCCAATAATCCGAATCATTTAGCACGATAAATTTCATTACCGTACCGCCCCTAATCTTAAGAATCGTAAAAAAGTACCATTACGGTAATGACAGACACACCCGTTTAAATTAACACGTGTTTTCTAAAAATGACAATAGAGCCGGGCCCAAAAGTTTCCGGCTAATTGGGACCTCATATAACATGGAAAAAATAATAAAAAAACTCTAAAGTATTCGAGTTTTTCTGAAATCACCCGTATATACGCTGACGTGCACGTAAAGAGCGGTACAGTAGATAATATATAATGTACGTATACGGGTAGGGCGAAGGAGGAGGAGGAGGAAAGGCGAGAAAAGCAAAAGCGTGGGTGCCGCCGCTCCGTTGGTGTATGTATGTATGTGCGTACGTATAGCGATGCCTTTTACCATATGGCGAGCTTTTTCGAGCTTCCCGTGCTTATGGTGCGCATATACGGGAGGAAGGAAGGACCATTTGTGGGCTCGTATATTCTTGTTCGGGTTTTTTCTTCGGATTAACTTGGTACTGAACTCTTCGTATACGTTGTACCGTACGGGCGCGTACAAGTGTTCGAGGGACGATAGGATTTTTCATAGCCGGTGTTTAAAGTAATTTAGAAAAAATGACCGATGGATGAATCTTTTGCAGCTCGTATTTACTAATGGAGAGGGGGAGCACGTAATACTTATTTATGCACCGCTGGAAGCTAGGCACTGGTGATTAGAGTATTATGTGTAGAGATGCGGAAGGGCGATGGTAGATGACGGTGCGCACGTGTGAATAACGAGTCCCGGCTGACTCGTTTGGTTGTTGGGTCTAGCACGTATAGCTTCTGCGGACGCTAATGTACGTTTGATGTGGTAAACATGAAGATGTACGAGCGCCTTGAGACTTGAGGAATGGGGTGTATAATTTAATAGCGTTGCTAGTAGGATTCGACTACGCGGCGTTAATGGGTTTCCCCTTTGTGACCTATTCTCGATGTTGCCTCTAATGAGTTTTTTTTTCACGTAAATTATTGTATTCAATAAAAACGATTCGATGTATCTCAGTCGAGAGACGGAATATAATGATTTCCTGAGTTCCAGATTTAAATCACAATTCGATCGCCGTTTACCGTCCTCTGATAAAAAAAAAAAACGAAAAGTGTTCCGTAGCAAGCGAAATTTCGAATTAATGATTATAAACGTAATAATCAATCGTACGATGCTGCATTGTATTGGCCGTCAACCCGCGTTCAATGATTTGCATCAAGGAAATAAATAGATAAATAAATAGGGTGTAATTTTACCAACCCACCGCACGATATTGGCCTTCCCGAACTCAACTCGTTTCCGAGCCGACCCGCAGCATCTATCATACTCACGATCGAGCGCGAGCAACAGTTCGACATAACCCTGCGAGCCCCGCGGCGCGCCGCCGGGCAACCCGATGGGTTCCTCGCTACTTACAGAAAAAAAGAAAAAAAAAGAAAAAAAATTACCAAACACAGTACCGCAAGCTCGCAAATCGTAAAAACTATACGTAAAAATGACGAACAAACCTTTCGATCTCCTCGCGCCAACCAGAGCTGCCCGTCGTCCTCTCTCCCGTCAACACCCAGCAACTACTCGATCATCCGCGCGCGCGGATACTCCAGCGGCGCGTCGTCTTACGACTGCACGCGTCAACTGTTCGGCACTCGCACCGTCACCGCGACCGCGTACACTCGTGCGCGCACACGAGTAGGCTTAATATCGATCAGCAGTAGCCGAGCCGAAATTTCCGCTCCGCCCGCGATGCCCCCCCCCCCCCGCGCCCCCCCCCCGCCCCCCCCGGGGCCCCCCCCCCCGCCGGGCCGCCCGGTGGGTTGCCCCAAAATGGGGGGGGGGGGGGGGGGGCCGCGGGCGGCTCAAAATCCACTTTACGTACGTATGTACGCGTACGAGTCAATGCAAGAGGAAGGAGGGAAGAGCAGGGTGGTGGGCACAAAGTTGACGGGAAGAAGGGGATGGATCGTGGTCCCAAGAGCCCCGTACTTTTGTGCACGACCAGTCCCGTCTCCGAGGACGAACTGACCGAGGCGCGTGTAATGTAACGCGGGGGCACCTGGCAGCCGAAGGGGACCGGGCACTGTGTGTGTCGGTCGGTCGGCCGGTGGGTGGGTGGGCGGTGGCACGCGCATACAACCCACTCTCTGCGCCCGGTCGCGCGCATATACAGTCGCGGATGTACGTAACATACTGTACACACTCATGGAGACACTCGAGAGCGTGCGAGTACGGGAAGTGGAAGGGAAGTCGTCGTCGTGGGAGAGCGCGGAGCACCGTATACGTATACGTGTGTGATTGCGATGTGTATCGGGCGGTCGGGCGCTTTCAAGGTCACCGGGTGTACGCCGCGGATGTAAGCCTGCGCCCGCCAAGTGTGAGGCTGTGAGTGGGTGTTTGAAAATGGGTGCGTACGTATATTATTCGTATACTAATATTCTTCCATCGCAATGATATGCGAACATCACCGGGGGCTAAATATATGTGTACACATAGGTGTATGAATGGGTCGAAGCGCTCGTTTGAAATAAAAGCACAGGGATGATTGGCACTTATGATGCACGAGTGATGAAAATATTTTGGCGAGGGTACTTTTTTTTTGTGGATCATAATTATACGCGGGATTCTGCGGCTGGTCCAATAGCCGCTGATTGCTGTACTTGACGGATTAAATTTTCGTGCGATACTGATGACACCAGGCGTACTGCACTAGATGTAACGACCCATTAGTAGTTGAGCTTTACCGGCCATCGTGATAAATCGAAAGTACCAACCCGTACATTTTTGCTGTTCGTTGAATATCATATAATTATGCTGGTTGTTGTAGAGCGTGTAAACGGCGAGTTTGTATTAGGTGTACAGTCTGCACGCGTCAATAAATAAAATCCACGGAAAAAGCATCCACAATATCAAGTAAACGTCGAGGAGGAGTAAGGGGATACTCTCCCAGCCCGGCTGACGCGACACGGACTGATACTACTGCTGATGCATTGTAAATTATTGTATCGGGGGCGTTTGTAGACTGCTACAGACCATATCAAAAGCGTGTTTGCAGTATTGGCACTGTTACTGGCACAGAAAGGAGAATCAAATTGTCAAAAATTTTCAAGTGTAGGGAAAAAGCGGGGAAAAATTAAAACTGAAAAAGTACGCCTGGGCAAGAGACACGATGATGGATAATACAATGACCGATTTATTGAAAAACATAACTTGTTACAATTTTACATTGGATGATCTATTGAAATATCATCTTTGAACTGAATTTATACGGAATCAATTGTTTTTGAATGTGACCTCTCTTTTTATACACATAGTTAAATTACATTACTTCCGTCGTAATGAATTAAACAGATTAAAGGATGAAAATAGAAACTGTCATCAAATTTGATGATTTTCATGCGTGTGCTACAAAAGTTGAAATTACCCGAGTGTCCGAGAAATATCATCCATCCAAATTATCGAATTAACCGGTGTCCCTACTATTCCGTATTGATTTAAACTCTTGAAAACGTTTATCTCTCCCGAGTGCGGCATAGAGCTTGATGGTCATTGTTATTTTTATATTTCAGAACAGTGAATGAAAATAGTTCGTAAAATCTGTACCAGCGTTACGATTGCTTAAATTTACGTACTTATACATATACCGACGCCCCGTACAAAGACTCTATCTCTGTTCCAATTTTTGAAAAAATGACATTTTACCTAATAGCTATAAACATTTACACTCTTAAAACCTAAAAACTTGTTTTATAATATTTTTTAAGGTTTTGACAAACAAAATATCAGGTTAAAAATTATTTCAAATGTTGCTGTGATGCTGCCAAGGTATGGAATTTTTTTCAAAATTCAGAAAAATCACTTATACCGAAAAGGTGCCGTTTCTCGTCAATAAGCTGATTAATAGTTCAATTAGTTTTTACCCAGTCTTTTACAAAAAAATTTGAGATTCCGACTTTATCTGCTTCAAGACATAGTTTGGAGTATACGCTCCAATGTACATGTGCTTACAATTTTATAAATCTTTGATCGTCTACGTTAGGACGATTAGTTTCCAGATTTTTTTAATATTTCGAGATGGGACGAAAAGTCCCGAACAAAAAATCATGCCTTGCACACCTTTTTTTATGCCATCATCTTTTTTCTGGTAACTGTTTGTAAGATTTAATAAAAGACGTATGTTAAACATGTATTTTGGATGTATTTGAAAAAGTTGTAGAAGCTGATTGAACGATCTAGTTGCTTCGAAAATAGTGATATAAATAGCAATGATTTACTTTCATAAACCGTGTCTTCTTTTGAATTTTCAATGAAAAACTCCAAGATGAGAAACAACAATTGTTTAATAGTATACTTTTTGTAAAATTATTATAATTATTTCTTGTGAAAGGAATTGTAAAAATGTATATACAAAAATTTATTTTCAATATTTTACACCATCATCCCACTCCTTCAATTTATCTTCTGGAACTTTAGGGTAGTAAACCTTTCTAAACTTGTTTCTGCTCCTATGATGTTCCCTAAGGCATCTGGGAATATACTCCAAAGAGTGATCATCTAATCTTCGTTGGTGTGGATTTTTACCGAATTCCCATGGATCACGTTTTCTATCCATAGGCCGAGTTTTGAATTTAATCATGTAAATTCTTTGCCAGTCTTTGATTTCGGGCATGGGTCTGAAAAAATTATGAATATTTGAATAACTACTTAACTTTTTCCACGCTAGTCATTTATTCATATCTACTTTCAGTTGATCAATAAAAGACACAAGATTAAATTACTTGTATTAAATTAGTTTTTGAAGCAAAGTATTATAATTTATAAAAATTTCACTCACCTGTGTCGTGGTCTATTTGACATAAGATTTTTGTAGTGAGTTTCTAGCCAACTTCGTCTCTCAGGATCTTCGATGTTTGCAAGGATTCCGTCACTGCCTAAATAAGGCTTCATGTCAACATCTTTCCTAATCTGTGGGGCGTTTGCATAAAATTTGACTAGATGCTTCAGAACATCTTCATTTAAGCCCTGAACTTTTCCATTCTCAATACTGTCAAACAATTTCATAGAGTCCGTCATCCAGCATAAATTACTCTTACTGTTGTTATTGATGGCATCGATGTGCATGGTAGTTGTATTGAGTTGATACACAGAAAAAGTCCAATATTGACCATTAGTGATGATCATCTGATTAACCAAGGGATAAGTAGGATCTTGAAAAGTCGAAAAACCTGAAAAAAAATCGACAAATAATAAATAATGCATAGGTAAAAAAAGCAATTTTGATTGTACCTTGATAACAGGCTTGAGCATAGAGCCAACCATAGGAACCTAAAACAGCTTGTGCAGTTAAAGCATCTGCATTATCATTCATGTGCTTGGGCCTGGTTGTTAGGTGGGCTGAGCTGTTGTATGATATAAAACCAAATTCACTGTGATCACCAGGCCAGAAACCAGGTATAACTGTAGCATTCTTCAAATCCCTAAAATATTCTTCGGTTCTTAGGTCATAGGGCTCATAAGGAATTTGAAGTTTGTAATCGCTTGACTGCTCCATAGGCATGAACTCTTTCAACGGTAAATTGTGCCTGATATTGATCATGGGAGTGCCGTAATATTGCAGAGCCTGATTTACGGGTTCATTTAGAAATTCTTTTAGGGAATCGTTACCACTTCTGCTTTTGACTGTTTCTGGGGGAGCGTGAAAACCACCAAAAAACCAAAAAGCTTCCAGCCTCGGGTCAAGGTCGACTTCAGCTTCCAGTAAATGCCGATATTTGCCACTGAGATGGTTTATCAATATCCTATTGATGTGTCTACTGACAGCTTTGGCCTGTAAATCCTTCATAAACACTTCATCCTCCAGCTGATCTTCGGTAAGCTGGTAATTTTTACTGCAAAGGTACGTGACAAATGAAAAAACCATTAAAAACTGGGCAACAACGCGCACCATGTACTTAATTCTTCAAGTACTCACTCAATGGCAGCATACTCGTAAACCAGGGCATCCTCTATCCGGCCCCTGATCTGCTGTACAGTGGCATTGAGCTCCTCTTCGCTCAGCACACTGTTGTAATAACTGGGCAGGCCGAGCTCCTTCATCACCGACGTCCTCGTCATGTACTGGACTTTGGGCAGGGGATCGTAAGTGAGGTCACCCTCCTTTATTATGAAGGACGTCCAGCCGTAATACCTGGGCATGTTGAGCTCAAAGATCTTCTCCTCGACGGTCGGTTGATGCTTGACTGTAGCGTGCCAGCGCTTGCGCCTGTACATTCGCTTGGCCGCCCTCGAGAGATCCTTGATGGGTGGCATCTCGAACGAGCCACTGTACTTCTGCTTCAACGACTCGGGGAACAGGAACTTGCCCTCACCTCGGATGTGCGAGGGTTCTAACGGTGGGCCGGGCTCGATGGGGCCGAAGGGTCGAGGCGGCCAGGCGTACCCGGTGTGCCCGTAACGCCGGGGCGCCCGCGTCAGCGAGCCGTAGAGCCGCTGCCAGGGGATGACCGTCAACATGGTAGGGCCTTGGGAGGAGGCGAACAACTGTACGATGATCGGTGGTCTTCAGCGGTGACAACGGCTCGTTTTCATTGTCACGCTTCGACGGTGAAACACACCAGGTATAAAGTGCACTCGCGGCAGCGCACTCTTCGTTTACGTCGCTCGTCAGCTTCGACGAGGATCGCGATTATCGCGGACGGCTCCCGAAAGCTGCCCGAAAGTCCCGAATCTCCCGACGGTTGTTGACGATGAGGTTATGTTTGTATAGGGCATGTTTACATGCGGCGCTTGTATTGACAAGTGACATCTACAATGTAAACACAGCTGAAAAACACGGCCCGCGCACATGTACCTTGTATTTAATTTTTTCCAATTTTTTTTATTTGTAGTGTAAGTACTTAAACAATGAGAAATTATGGAGTGCCCAAATGGCAAATTAAGAGTCATTTCGAATGCAAATAACGACTGTTTACAGGTATAAGGAAATAACGCAACTATTTCGTGAGTTAAAAAACGCGAAATACTCTCGTTACTTACGGGTAACTAAAATATGACACAAGATTTGTCTTGGTACTATTCAGGTTACTAGAAATTGCCAAACTTGACTTTCGGAACGCAGCCTCAAGCGCTGCAGCCACCTCCAACGGTCGGAATCTGTCTTGATTTACAGCTGAATGCGCTGAAATATAGTAAATAGTGGGTGTCGGACTGTCGGTTCACTGTCGGTGACCGGCGTGTGGGTGTGTCCGTGTGTTGATATAGGCGTTGGCGAAGTTGGCGTTGACGACGTTGTCGCGTTTTGTTGCGTGCCATTGCCAACTTTTAATATTTTGTTCAACAATTAAAATGTCCTTCAAACGAGTTACCGTCGTGCAACTGGTGGCCATCGTTTTGTTCGTCTTCCTTGTTGGGAAAGGTCAGTTATGTTTATTGAGTAAAACAATGTGCATTATCATGTGTTCAAGATTGGTATACACGATCGTTTCAAAGCATTTTTCTATTTTTATTTATTTTCAACAATAGGAAAAAATTAATTACTTATCAAGAGTTATTGTTAAAAATAATCGATAAAAGATAAAATAACGTACCAACATAGCGATCGTTTCTAACCACAAAATACGTTACACACAGCTCTCTCAATAAAGTGCTGGAAATGCAGATCGGATACCGATCCCAAGTGCGCTGACCCGTTCGACAACACGTCTTTTCCAATTTCTGATTGCGCTAATGAAAAACCACTGTCCCATCTGTCACTGGCTAAATCCACAATGTGTAGAAAAATTCGTCAAAAGGGTAGGTTGAATAAAAACTCTGTTTACAATCGCATATACTTACTTTTTCGTTTGAAAATACATTGTCCTTTATTATTGAAATATCAAATTAAGTAGTTGATTGTTCCATTGTCAAAGCTGAAAAATGCTATTTATTCGTTTCAATTGAAGTTGTATGGGCCCGACAATTGTTTTAATTATTGAGACAAATATGCTATTGTGATTTTTCTTAGTGAGATTCAGATAAGTCAAAATTAAGCAGCCAAATTACCTTTATTTCTCAGTATAGTAATCGAGCATTAAATAAATAAGCATACATTAGTAATTTTATTTAATTTTACAGTTAATGGGGAATGGCGATACTTCCGTAGCTGTGCATTCATGGGGGAGCCTGGAATAGGAGGAGATGAAAGATTTTGCCTGATGAGGACAGGTACCTACAATATTTTTATCGAATACTGCACTTGCAATAGTAAAGATGGCTGCAACACAGCTTCTGGTCAGCGATGGAACATGTTTCTTATATTTGGTGGAACTGCCTTAGTAGTTGTTAAGATCTTTTTTAGAACTTGAAAATTTTTTTAATTGTAAAATAAGATTTTTATGACGCTCATTAGATCTGAAGTAATAGTGATTGCAGTTTATTGCTGCAATTATTTTTATGACGTATTTGCCTTAATCGTGGCATGTGTAATTTAATCGATCAACGTTTTTGAAGTATTTTTCAAAAGTATGTGCCTTTTTAAAGTAATAATGAAATACTTACATATTAATCAAATGCACAAACGCTTTAAAAAAATTTTGAAATATTTAGCAATTTTTATTGCTTTAGTACAAACACAATCAATTATATACCTTAGAGTATAATAAGACGATAGTTAAGAAGACTGCCAATACCGTCCAGAGTAAAATAGTATAGTTTAATTAATGAATCGTACATATGTCGTATTTTGATAAAATAAAATATGAATTTTATAAAATAATTGTTATGACAAAACCTTATTGGGGCTTTGTAGATAAATGCTAATATATCTTTATTGAAAATAATTTTATATGATTTTTCATAACATAATAAAAAATAATTTCATAAGTATTTGATATAAACGACGTACTTTCAATATTAAACCTTCCTGATCTGAAAAATAAGTGACATTCTTACTGAAATCATCTACTTAAATTAAATGTCAAGTAATCAGCTGGTAAAGAAAATATGTAGTAGTAGGACAAAGCAATTGTTCAAGTTACTATTTGTTTATTCTATAAAAAAAAACATAAAAACATTGCAAACAGAAAAAAAAAACCGATGGCATTTTAATATCTTACATTAGTTATTCTTATTAGTTACACGTGTACATTGAAAAATTATATGATACGTAGAAAAATATATACTTAAATTACAAGTGCTTGTACATTAAATACACTCATATTTGTATGATATTTTACAAAAGTATCCAATGTGAAATTCGAATCCTCGTGGCACAAATTCATATTTTTCTACATTTGTACATGGATGTTTTAAAAAAATAATAGATCGAGTCCTGACTTTTTTCATAAATACATCTACAATTCGCGGTCGCTTACGCAATAATGGACGGTTACACACGGATTATACACAACACTCATATACCTTGTAGCTTCTTCGTTTGAACGCGTCGTATCGGCAATATACAACAACAACAACAACAGTTACAACAACAATAATAATAATCGTATAAAAAATACACAAAGAACCGAAAAAAAGATCTAATTTCTTATTCAACGATCCATGGCCCTGTTACTCGAAACACAGCCACTTTGTGATTTGCTGTCCGGGTTTCGCCAGAGCCTGCTTCCATATTTCGCTGAAGACTCCACCGACCTCTGGCCCGATCACGAAATGGCCCACGGTCAGCTTTTTCCCTGAAAACGAAAGGCGCAAATATCAACCCCCTCTGCACAAGCGCTTCATCATCCATCAGAGCAAAAAAAAAAAAAAATATACTCCTACCGATCCTATTCTTCGCCACGAACTTTACAACGAAGCACACGTCCTTGAGCGCGCCCTCGTACGGGTTGTCAGCCATGACCTGGGCGTGCGCCGGGTCGAACTTCATGCTGACGCAGGGCGTGAATCGGTCGCTCTTCCAGAAATAGGTGACCCGGCCGGTGTCCACGACCGACATCTTGATGTACAAATGGCCCTTGAGGGCCTCGTGCTCGTGCATCGACTGGAGCGAGCAGCGCAGCCGGTGCATCGTCAGGACGAGCCGGCCGGCACCGGCGTCCCTCTTCTCGAGGCAGAGCGACACCTCCACCTGGCCCTTTTTGTTCTCGCGCTGCGGAACGAAATGTGCTGGTATGATTATCATTATTATTATCGTTGAGTTGGAGTTGCCTGCTGTAGGGTGCACAGTGGGACGTGATATTGTATAGGTATGATAATGGGTTTTTTTTTCTTATCTCATCGCATTCCTTCGTGTTGTGATTTCATGCCGTGGAATGCCGTGGAATTTAGTTTCAAATGATTTTTAATCTGTTTGCGGTGATAATATATTAAAATTCAATTATACATGGGAATAACGTGCTGCAGACTCAAATATTTTCGAGGTGATGAAAAAAAAAACCCCGTCAACATGTGCATACGTTAAAAAGTCACGTAAATCCAAGTGTTTTTTAACGAAAATTTCGAACCGTTTACAAAATACGCAACAAATGTTTGACACTCTCTGCAGCCTTTTTGTGTTAATTTTGTGAATTGAAAATTGCTCGAAAAACACGTATCATTGCTATTGTCATCAATTCTACGAAAAACACCAAATACGCGCTTCATTCGTGTACCTACACACTTGGATTTACAGTGAAAGCTGGATTCCGACTTCACTGTGTAATTATAATATACATGTATATGGAGAAGAAAAGAAAAAAAGATTACACTGCACGTTGGGAGAATTTTAATTTCCAATGAGCGCATTAAACAGCAGCTCCCTCCATCAGTCCCCCTCGCTCGCTCGCTCGCTCGCGACGTCGTTTTTGTACCAATTGGCTCAATTAGATTTTAATCCCCCCTGCCACTCGGTACACAATAGTTGGGTCATGATGCAGACCACGAGCACGAACCAAAGTCTCTCCCAACAGCCACTCCCCTCCCATTCGTGCCCACATCACATGGACCAATTCGTTCCAAGCTCGTTTATCCCATGGCGCGAAAAACGAAAAAAAGCTGCACGAACCCTCTCCTCCGCCCCGGAGATCCCGCTCGATATGGGCTTCAGCGTCCTCCACATGTCCCCGGTGGACACGTCCTGCGGGTGCTTCGGCTTCGCGGGCTTGGCCGTAAAGTTCCTCGGGTCCAGGGGTACCGTCGTCGCGCCGACCGTGTGCCGCTTGTCGAAGGCCTTGCGGCCCGGCTCCTGCTGCCCGGGCGGCTCGCCTATCCTGTCCCTGCCGAAGAACTGGTTCAGCAGCTTCGCCGCGCCCTTGGTCGAGCGCGCCGCCGGGACCGCACTGGTGTCCTGCTCCTTGCCGTCCTTTTTTTTGCCCCCGTCCTTTTTTCCTGCTGCTGCTGCTGCTGCTGCTGCTGGGCCGGTGTTGGCTGTTTTTTGTTCGCACGGTTGATTCGTGGGAAAACGTCACAATTTTTGGTTTTTTATTTTACTTCCTTTGGGAGTGAAGTTTCTTTTTTGTTTTGTTTTTTCTCGTTACTCGTTGAATTTGAAATCGCGGGGCGACTATTTCGCACCGATCATGAGTAAATACAAAAATGGGAAAATAGCGTAAAAGACAGTTTTCTTCAATCGGTTCAAGTTCCTCTCGCTCTCGAATCGTATGTATATTTTTTTTTAGCAAAACCGTGATGATAAAACAAGCATTTTATGCCGATGTCCAGCATATTTTATTTAATTTTTCGTGCGTTTCAATGTTATCTAGTAGGACGATGATTAAAAAATGATTCTGGCAGTATACTCTAGTGCATGGGCCATTCTTTTAATTATTTGCCAAGTTTGTACCTTGAGTTCTACGATTTTGTAAATTAAAAAAAAAATTTTTAACTCTATGGATCAAAAGCAGATATAAAATATTTGAAAAATTGACATTGAGTTGTTATGCTGGTCCAGGTGAACGATCGAAATTTAAAATAAAGGAAAAACCGACTTTTTCTTTTATTTTTTATCGGCACATGAAAATAACTTAAAAATTATTTCTGATATAGTTTCCGACGTAAAATTTCCTCGGCTTTTTGATTAAAATGTTTTTGGAGGTCAAAAATTACGTTAAGTGACCTAAGAACGCATTTTTATCCAAAAAATCGATTATTGACCAATTGACCCATTTTTTAAAAAGTAGACCCCACCATTCGATTCCTCGTCAAATTTTACATGAAAAACAGTAATAAAAAAAAGGTGCTCTCAAAAAGCTGGTGCTGGAGGAAATAAATGAGAAAATCCGCTCTAAAATTTCACTACTAGAATAAAATGGACGATAGATGCTTATTTTAGCTACATATTTGATTCTATATGCAAACTAGGGCAACGCGCACGGAAAATTAAATTAAAGCTCTTGAAAACTCTTGAAAAAACCTTTAATTTGAGCTTTTGAGCATTCGATTCATTTTCATAAAAGTGCGCCTTCAATAGCACTCTCTTACTACGATCACGAGATATCGAAAGCCTTTATATCTCTAAACTCAAATTACTTATATATGTACTTGATATCTGTACGACTAAGCAAGTAAGCAGTCGAAGCATTTAAAAGAGATCAGTCGTTTTATTTACATTTTTTATTATCCAACAGTATAAAATGCCGAAACAGAAAATCTGTTCCTATACTTTTAATAAATCTGACCGTAAGTATTACAAAAGGACTACACTTATTCATTCAAACTATTTATTTTATGTGAAAACATTCGATTTAAAAATAGGTTATGTTTCAATGTTTATGTTTCAGATTCAGATGTATCAAGAGATTTACGTCCTATATTCAAGAATGTGATTCATGGAAAGTTAAAGATGCAAAACTGTAAAAGTAATAAAATAAAGTGTACTAAATGAAATTTTTTCAACATTATTATCCTATCTTCCTTGACTAAATCTGTAAACCTTAAATATAACTAGTTGGTGTTATTTTAGGGAAAATTTCATCATATAATTGAGCTACTACTAAAAAATATGTGTGTATGTATGTGTAACTTTTTTTGAGTTACACCTAATAATAATTTTTAGAAAAATTTTTAAATTAATTTTACACATGTAGGCGATTTCAAACCATCATAACTTTTCATCTACTAAACCGATTTTGATTCACAAAAGCTCAAATAAAAGGTTTTTTCAAGAGTTTTCAAGAGTTTTAATTTATTTCTCTGTGCGACTGTGCGTGTTGTCCTAGTTTGTATAGAATCAAATATATAGCTACAGTAAACAACTATCTATCAATTTTATTTTACTCTATTCGGACCTGAAGTCTAGAGAGGGTATAAAAGGGAGTGTGGCCGAAGCCGACATTTTCGGGACAGAGTGTAGCTATAGTAGCTATAAAAGCCTTTAAGGACTTAATAAAGCTTTGTTAAAAAAAAAAAAAAAGAGTGTAGCTATATATATGTTGCATATATGTATACACTCATGAGACATGAAGTATCATGAAGTTCACGTACATACCTTTCCGAGACTGTGATTGGATGATATACATGCAGTCCCGAAAATGGCGGAGCCAATCAGAGACTTTCGAACACTTCAGCCACACTCTCACCTCAGACACACATATTGAGAACCTATAGATATAGATATACTGCACGCTTGGACAAATAAATAAAAAACGCTCTTACAACTCACAAAACACTCCAGAGAAGTAAAACTCTTCATAATCTGTTAACTCTGGACCAATACTTAATTCCTTTTCATAATTTGAAGGACAATACGCTGCCAATAATTAAAATTCGGTATAATTGATCATGCACTGGCCATGCTGTGAGCAGTGTTTTACACCGATACAGGGTTCGTTGAGCTTCGCCAGATGGCGCGAAGAGTATGACTTCAGGTCTGAATATTAGTGAAATTTTAGAGCTGATTTTCTCATTTATTTCCTCAAGCACCAGCTTTTTGAGAGCACCTTCTTATATTACAGATTTTCATGTAAAGTTAGACGAGGAATCGAATGGTGGGGTCTATTTTGAAAAAAAATGGTTCAAGTGGTCAATAATCGATTTTTTTGAGAAAAACGCGTTTTTATGTCACTTAACGTAATTCTTGGCCTCCGTAAATATTGTTATCGAAGAGCCGAGGAAATTTTACGTCGAACATCATATTTGCAATAATTTTTGAGTTATTTTTATGTGCCGATAAAAAATAAAATAAAAAGTCGGTTTTTCGTTTATTTTGAATTTCGATCGTTCACCTGGACCAGTATAATAACGCAATATCAATTTTTCAAGTATCATCCATCCTCTTTTGGTCCATTGAATAAAAAAAATCGGAGAACCCAAGGTACAAACTTGGCACGTAATTAAAAGAATGGCCCACACACATGGTATCACGCAAAAAAAAACTCCACAACCACCAGTGTTTTTTTTTATCATAATAACTTCAAGAAATAACTATTAACCATCTCTACTGCATCCAGTGAAATTTATAACTTTGAAATAAAAGGTACTTATTAACTTTTCCAAACGTGGAGAGTTTTTTTCACGGTTGCAAAAAGTTGTTCCTTGTCATAACAATAAAATGTATTCGTCGGACCAAGTGCAGTTAATAAGTAGCTCTACATTGGATCATCGTTGTTTCGTCTCAACGCTCTTCTCTCAACGTATCTCAAATACCTCACGCACACAACCACCACGCAAACGCACGCATAAATAAGCGTACCTTTATCTTTTTCGTTTTCCTTCTTGTCGGTGGCTATCAGCGGCTTATCCTCGAGCACGGCGTAGAGCGTCGCGACGATGAGCTTCGAGGCGCCGATCTCCTCCTCGACGACTTTGCTCTTGCCGAACTTCACCTTCGTCTCCTTTCGCAGCGGGAACACAAACTCCTCGTTCCACTGGGGCCAGGACTCGTTGCGCGTCGTCGTCTCGAATTTGTCCTTGCCCGGGAGCATTTTTACCTGATGATAATCATTTGGCATCAAAACTTTGATAATTCGAATCGCAAAAATGTATTTTCTGCAAGCGAAAATCTTAAGAGTCGATGAAAAACGGACATCAAAAAGATTCGATCGTTCGAACAAAATGAATCGAGCTATCATTGACACAGTCAATGCTTTGATAATAATTTGCAGCATCGTAGCAGTGGTAGTTCGAGCCGCGCGAGCCTACCTTGACTATGTAGCTGTTGACGCGAGTGAAGCCGAAGTTTTGCGGCAAGTGCCTGGCGCCGAGGACGGTGACTCTGAGGCACTTGTCGTTGGCCGAGTGCACGATCCTGATGCCGATCTCGGGCTCGAGGCTCGTCGTCGCCCGCTCGATCGGCGTGCCCACGGTCTTGAGGCTCGTGTCTATGAAGTTCCTGATCTTCGCTATCGCCATGGCCGCGGCCGGTGAGCCACCACGCGCTTCCTTGGGTCGTGCGTTTTTTTGATTTTTTTTTTTGTTTTCTTATCGAGACGGTCGAGGCTTTTAGGGTCTGGGTTGAGATCGCGACGGAGGGGTGATGCGCATTGGGGCGAAGTATGTATATGTATCGGTGCACTTTTGAAGGATGTTTCTGGAAAAAAGAGAGAAATATTTGTGCTGACTGATACCGCGTGGCGTGAAAAATGTTTGTGTTTTACAGTCGGTCGAAATTATTTTTTGGACAAAGTTGAGGCATTTTCTACAGTTGGCAAATTCGTGCAGTTTCATGCGAGAAAGCTGGTTTTTGGCCAGAAGCAAATATATTCTCGTGATTTTTTTTTGTGGTTAAAAATTTAGAAAAAAATTGTTGGAGTTCAACTTATTGAAGAAAGAAAAAACATATTGTGCGTCAATTATTGTAAAAAAAATGCTCTTCACTAGTTTTTCTAGTGACTAAGTTTGCTATATTTATCTTGATTTTTTTTTGGATTGCATTCACTGACTTGACCAGCTCAATTAAAATCATCGTTTGAGAGCTGTGCAGAAAAAAAAACTATCGATTTAATCATCGACATCAGTTTGATTACTCCATGTGCATAACAATCACATTTTTGATTACTCGCAATTTTCCCGTCTTTAATCAAAAATATTAGCCTTTTTTTTTCGCTGATATAAGCAAACGTGATTAATAAAATTTGTGACGGTTAGAGCACTCATTTGAATCGATAATTTAAAACTCGCAGACAGCCAATTATACCGTAACGACGTACATGCAACAGGTGCAGTCGTTGATTTCTCTTAGACTGAAAAAAGAGAATCAACGACACCGCGGTAAGTGAGTGAAAAACGCCTCGGTATTTCACACAGCCTCGTTAATGAGTTCTAACTTATCGTTTCAACTGGCATGAATTAACGCAGTGTCTCTATATACCTACAGTACCGTTCACCCGTCTCGTATATTATCTCTATAATTATCACACCACGTATGGGCGTTTCATATATATTTTCTCGGCTGCAACAATGGATGGAATAAAAGCACCAAAGCACCGATCTCCGGATAAAAGCTCGAAATTCTCGCGCCTCCGATCGACCCTGCGACTCTCGTTGACCAAACTGTAAAACGCCAAATACATATTGCATGGCCCGATGTACCAAAATGAAAAAAGGTCCCCCTGCGAACCGATTAGATCTGACAACGCCTATAACATATACGAAAGAATCGTCGCGGAACGCTCGAGCGGCCTGGCGGCGCACGCTTTGGCAAATTGAATAATTCACCCCGCGTGGACGCGACGAGCTCGGTGATGGGGTGAGTGTATTATGATGCGTGTGTTGCGCTCGTATATACTCGCGCGGATCGATTTCCCTCCGCCGAGCTTGAACTGTCTGCGAGCTTCGCGCGTCGAGGGCTTTTTTTTCGCCGTTCCCGAGCATTATGTTCGTTGCAGTGGAAAAAACTATCGCTGTTTGCTTTTTTCTCCGCGCATCGCCACGCGTGCATCATCCGTGTGATATCATCGTGCCGTTCTCCCATGAGCCACTGCAGATGCGCCGTGGACAGCTCAGCATCGAGGCCTTTTATACATGCGATCCGCCAGCAAAGATAAGAATCTCATCCCACGTGCAATTACACATCGGCACTCGCTGATTCGCTTCGCGGCTGAATATAATATATACATAGGTACAGGCAAGTAACCCGAACATGGTTCATGGGTATATCATGGGATAGCCGAGGGTATGATGATGGTATGCCCAACAGTGTATACCACCTCGCAGGCAGCAGGAGTCCGTTATGAGAAAAGTTATTGTGTGGTGTAGGTATATATAGCACAACAGCACCGTTCGACGCGCATTCCATGCCCAATATTGGTCGATGCCGAGCGGCTGCAGATTTTCATCGGCTACATGCATCGTTATTGCATATATACTTCGAGTTGTCCGCGCAGGTGTACGGCAAAGTATCATTGTTAATTCTGCTCTTTGGGGAATTCTCTTAATCGCGAGTGGAATGCTCGACGATTATGGACCAAGTTTAATTTTAACGAACATAACGTCGACAGCCACGAAGTCGTCGATACAACGAGTCCGAAGCGAGTTGGTCCGAATCGCGTTGCAAAAGTATGAGTTATTACCATTCGATCGAGTTTTATACGAGAAAAAAAAAAAAGAAAATCTGTGTCACGAGAGGTAAACCAACAATGCGACCGACAGTCCGAAACACTGTTTCGATAATCCACCACCTCGGTGATTGCCCGTAAGTGCTCGCCGGTACTGCGTTTGACGAACGACCGATCACGTCGATTTTAATCCAATCGCAGGCAATGAAAGCGTATCAAACGCACCCCCGTATATATTCAGTGATAAGATAAATGACATTTTTCAAGATCGACCAGGTTTTCGGCAAATTTTGCATACGCTCGCAGCATTACGCTCCATACCCGATGTATATATATACTGGATCAAAAGAACGAACGCGGTCGCAAAGGCTGTTACACAATATCAGAGCCCGCGCGCGAGGAAAAAGATGAGACGAGAGACGGAGAGAAAAAACAATCAAGGTATTGTCGCGCGCCTCTTGTCGTATTCGTCGTTGCGAGCCGAAGGGCCCCTGATTCGGCGACGCGATGTAAATAGCCGCGCGCGTAGGGCCAAAAAGTACTCGATGCTTTTCCAAGCCTCAGCGATGACGGCGCGCGCGCGGCTGGAATAATTCAAAATACAGCTCTCGGAGAGATCCGCGGCCCGTCGAAACGTTCATACCCGTGCAACGCGATCGATCCGCGTCCTTCGAAAATCAGATCAAAGCCCGCCGACGCGCCGCCGCGGAAGCTCGTGCCGCTGCCGCCGAGTTAACGATGCTGCACCATACACTGTGCCGCGGACGCGCAGGGCGCGGATCCCGCTGGCGCGTGCGATACGACCGACGCTTTCGAGTTTTTCCGGATCGCGCGGCAGCGACTCGATCGGCGGATTTTGTTGGCGCACGGCGCGGCGAGTGATTACGCCCGCGCGAGCGAGCGGGTTTCAAGGACGAGCGGCTTTATTATTGTCGCATCATTGTGTTGTGTAGGTTTTGGTTGATGCGCGGCGGCGCGACGGGAGGATGCGCTTTTTTTAGGGAACGATAACTAGGGCAGGTATTATTCCATCGTTTAAAACGTTTTTGGGCTGTCGTCTGTATACAAAGGTGGCTCGTTTGAAAGGAAACAAAAAAGTTACGGAAAACATACACAGGGGCATGACACCGTGTAAGAATAAATCCCGTAATGAATGTCGAAAATATTCACGAAATATTTCGAACATGCATGATGAAAACCTTTTATTGACTATCGCCTCGTCATTATAGTCATCCTCGGCGACTATTCACACACTCATAGGCGCATCGTACGCGACGAAGCATTTTTGCGGAAATTGCGCACAATTATGGACGGCTGTATCTCTGAATAACAAACCATCTTGAAATAAAATAATCATTCGTAACCAACGTCGGGTTACCATTTTCTGCATAATTTATTTTGGTCGGCATCAACGTACATAAATTATAATACTCAAAAAAAGCAGAGGTATAGATATTATTCCATCGTCATTAATTGAAAAATACTTGAGCTATGTTTGTACTGCTAATCTGTATATGAGCAATTCCACATTTAATCTGCACTTTGGAGGCCTCGTTTTTGGAAAAAAAAAATAAAATCAGAGGCACACCTATGAGATGCGGGTTTTTTTTCTTCCTCACACATCCAGGAACATGAGAAAATTCGTGAACACGCAAACAGTTGAGGGAGACTAAATTTTTTTTTTGCTTTTTCCGAAAATTTATACAAAAGTACGAAAAAATTTGATCAATGCAGAAGACGGTGCGGTCTTTTGCTTAGAACTTTTTTTCTATCTGAGTTATCACAATTATACAACAACACTCTTAAAGTACTTAAAATAAGCTTTCGTTTAAGCACTGGTAAAGATGAAAATGTTGATTTCGTCAAAAAATACGGCCTAACCAGATTAATATTTTTCACTTTATCAGAGCTCAAATCAAACGACTTTTAACGAGCTTTCAATTAAACTTCAGATTGTTGAAAAATATTCATTGAGTAAAAAGTTATAGCTGATTGATGATTTTATTTTTATGATAAATTCACGATCTTAACTATCTTCGCTACGATAATTTTTTGTATGGTCATCATTTTTAACTTTATACTATGGGCGTCAATTGAAGTGCTTGAAAAAAGCTTTGATTTCAGCCCTGGTGGAGTATAAAATATTTATTTAGTCAATTTAAATTATTTATGCTATTAAACGTTTACTGTCATTTTATGTATAAATCATGCTTTTTTCAACAATTATTTTCATACGTTTAAAAGATTATGATTATAAAAGCTAATATTATTCGATATTTTATTAATTTTTGGATGTCTGTAAGCTTAAACTAGCCGTAACTTTTGACTAAATAAATATTTCAGACTCCACCACGGCTGAAATCAAAGCTTGTTTCAAGCACTTCAATTCACGCCCATATAAAGTTGAAAATAATAGTCATGTAAAAAATTATCATAGCTAAGATAGTTAAGACCGAGAAATTATCATAAAAATAAAATCATCAATCAGCCATAACTTTTTACTCAATGAATATTTTTCAACAATCCAAAGTTTAATTAAAAGCTCGTTAAAAATCCTCTGATTAAAGCTCTGATGAAGTAAAAAATATTAGTCTGGTCAAAAGTTACGGTGGTTTGAAGTAATTTTTTCATAAATCGACCAAAATTGCTTTTTTGAATCAGAAGCCTAAACTTCAATCGGCTGTATTCTTCGACGGAGTCGACATTTTGAACTTTATCAGTGCTCAAACGAAAGCTTATTTTAAGCACTTTAAAAGCCTTTCTACAGAATTTTGATCGCTTATGTGGAAAAAAAGTTATGAGCTAAAGAGTTCACCCTTTTTTTTATCAATCAAATTTTTCCGTACTTTTGCGAAATTTTTACGAAAAGGCTAAAAAAAAAGTTAGTTTCCCTCTACTTTTCGCGTGTTCAGGAATCTCCTCGTGTTCCTGGATGCGTGGGGAAGAAAAAAAATCGTATCCCATGGGTGTGCCTCTGATTTTATTTTTTTTCCAAAAATGAGGGCTCCACAGTGCAGATTAAACGTGGAATTGCTCATATAATCAGCGGAATCTTGAGAAACAGCTGTATTACCGAACGCGTCACGTAATATCCGAAACGACTTATTAGGGAAAAAATAGCTTCTTTCCGGTGCTGTTCGAGTCGACTCATTTTTCAGTTTCAAGAATAAATTATATAAAACGAACATCAAATACAATAGTATGTCTGTACATTATGCATATTATAAGAAACTCACAATGTCACAGACGAGATTGTTCAATTGATAAGTAGTATATATAGGTACATCACACGTGAATTGTGTAGCAAACTGTATGTGACGTCATTTATTAGTCACCGAGACGTTAAATCTTGATGAAGCTTATCGATTTTTCTATTTGTACAGTTCAAACGATGTTCCTTCTATAGTCGTGGAATATTCTCAACTTCGAAACGTCCTTTCTCAAATAATTTCACCAGAAAGCAACACCTAAAATCCCTGACAAACCATACACACTCCACCCTCAAAGGTATTACATGGTACCCAGAAGGAAAAAAAAGAAACACATCCATCCTCATTCGATCGAATAAGCAATCATCATAAATACGTGATTCTTGGACAGAAAGAAGTTGAGTATTTCAAAACAATAAATAAAAAGCGCGACGCGCGACGTACGTATAATATGGTGTACCGGTTTACCACAACCACACCATCGCGCGCGCATGGATTCAATCCCACACAATACCATTACATATCTGTACGCACGCTGTACGTGTACAATATGTCACCTACATCAGGCTGCACTTATAGCTTTTGTCCGTCCACGCCTCTAGTTTTTTTTAATGCTCGAATTATGTCTCCTTGTACACTTACAAACGGAATACTGGCAAAATTCACATCGACCTGACTAATAGATCGAAACAATTGACTTCCCGATCTTCGGTAAGTTGATACTGCACGTAAGGTATAATATGTAACCGATTTAATACAGAGCAAAAATGAATAGACGCGTCGCGCAACCGGTACAGAACGTCTATACATGTATACAGGAGCGTGGGCTATTATCGTACTTGTGTATATAGTGTATGTATATATCTACTATTAGAGAATGGATTCACAAGTGCGTTCGGATGGACCCAGGCAGTATAAGTACCCATGTATATGTACACATACTCGTATTGTTCATACATAGATCACGCTCCGTCTTCGTCGTTCGTCATTATGGCCTGAAAATCGTTTCATTACTCCTTTTTTATCTGCCGCGCGCGTGACTCGAGCCTATAATATATTTATATACACGTGTACTAATAGTTAATAATTGGGTGTCCTCTATAATATTATGTCGAGCTATTTAACGCACTCGAAGTCGTGATTCCGACAAAATTTCCTGATGTGATCGGTACGAACGATCTGAGTAATTTAAATTTGTTTTTTATTCGTACACGTCACTGTAAAAAAAAAAAAAAACTTTGAATAGTTAATGGAAATTGAAAATGTATATCAAGCTTTTACATGGAAGTTGTACGTTAATTTTTTATTTACAGTGTACGGCGTGTATACCTATAGTATATTGAGAAGCATCGGTATATTCTTGTGAAAAGAAAATTAGAGAGTTGACCGGAGAGAAGAGCTTTACCGAAGGCTCTTAAAAGGAGGGGAAAGTTGAAAGTTGACTGTTATGACAAATTGTTAATCCGATCACGATCTCATCGCGACAAAATGAAGTTATGTGAAATTGCGTAGGTTCTACAGCGGATAAACAACTTATCATAGTTATCGGACGGTGGAAATCATTACATTTGTAAATTACCGAACAGAGTATATAAATAAAAAGTTCGTTGACATTTTTTCCGCTCAACCGGTGTCGATTGCTTGTTCGAGCTTTGAAAGTGATTGTCTTCGTTTTGAATGGATATGATTCATCCAACAAGTATTTTAGAAATGAACTTATCGTCATTATCGTCAAAACAGCGCGTTCTAGAACTTAATTTTTTTTAAATCATTTTTTCTTACGGTTCGACAATGCTTTTCCCCAAAATCATTATTTTTCAATGTATGTATATATTACGCACCGTTAAAACGCGAAAAATCCTTCGAACATTTCTTACAAATGTAAAAAGTTAGTTTCAAAAAAGCAATCGCTCGGTTCGAGAGAAATTGCCGATCGAATTCTTGCCACCGAAAAATCGTTCAAGGTGTTCGTACACACCCACATACCGACACACACAATTGTAATCGCACTCCTCGATTCGCGCCAACCCGAAAGAGAAGGAGCAAACGCGCAGAAAAATAAAAATTCTAACCTTCCTCCGCAGTCCACTTTATGTCATTCCGTACAATGTTACACCGAGCCTCAGCCAGCATCCGGCTCGAACGATCTCTCCTCGGCAAACTCCAAAATCGTCCGACTTTACCAGCCACGCCGCGATTCTATTGTCGTCAACGTACAGAAAAAAAAAAAACGTAGCTACAGCCGGTCGTGGAAAACTATAAAATACAAGCAAGTTGTGTCTACCTGACGCGCGCAAAAAGTAAAACGAGTTCGCGTGCGCGCGTCCCGAGCACGACTGGCGCGCCGAGCGCGAGTTTTTCAAAGCTGCTGCACACGACGAGAAGAGGAAAAATAATAATGATTACGAGCACCGGCGCAGAGCCGACGTCGTCGTCGACGCGGCGACGGAGAAGGTGCGAGAGCGGAGCGCCGGACGGACTGCGGCTTGGGTGTATTGTATTTGTATTTGTAACAGAGAGATGCCGCGCCGGCGGCGAGCACGGGCGCGGAGCGCGCTCGTATTGTATCTTACTCATTTCCCGAATACCGATCATTTTATTTCAGGGTGATCTGATCTCCGGGTGTCTTGCGTATTTTGTGAAACAGGAAAGTTTCGATGTATTTTCGAACAAGGGCCGCGTGACGAACGAATACGAATACAAAATACTGCTTCTACGGTGCGTCGTTGAGCAAGCGTCAAGTGTGTGCATGGAAATCGGTTTTCGTCGGCACGCACGGCCATATGGTACTTCAATAACAGATCGAAGTTTTTTCAAATTTAAAACATTAGAAATTGGCTCTTTAACTCTCGGATGGATAATAATCAAGAGAAACATCGCACTGACTTTCGATGATTTTGAAATAATATTCCTAATAGAAAACCAACCTAAAGTTTGTCCGTTCCGTGGATAATATGCAGAAATGCGATTCGTTGGAAAAGTATAGCACAGCTGAATGAAATAAAAAAAAACAACCAAGTACAATGCATGGCTAAAAATCTGCCGATTTTACTCGCACGACGAAACCCTATACTCAATTCTACGAGCAATACGACCGAAACAACGTTTAAAAATCAAACGAATATAGCTGTGTACATTTAATTTTGTATCGATGAACGCAGAGATCGTTCACCTATATTACATGCATCTTCGTATCATACAGGCACATTCTTCATCGCGCCTTTTACCTTTCCCTGGAGGAGTAGCATGTTTAAAATAGCATCTGCATGGATGCTACAGTACGCACGCACTGCTTTTTTATTATAAATGTACAGCTCGTAGCATGCAGTGCGCGTGTACAAATCCAAATGTGACGATGGGGTTGGTTGTGTAAAAATGACCATCGCAACGGTATACCGCAAGTCTTTCGTCATAATACAACATTCGAAGATGAGCTGCGGGTGTTTCTGATACGAGATTGCCGCTCGAAGCACGCCGCGCGATTGTTATTATAATCTTTCCGTCCGTGGTACTACAGCATACGCGCATGCCGCTGCGAGGCGTGCGAAATCACGAAAAGCTCGGATCTTATCTTGATTGTTATTCGGAGCTGAAGAGCCGATGAGCCCCAACGACACAACAACAACAACAACAACGACGACGACGACGACGACGATGGGTCTTGTTCGATATCGGCCACTGTTGATGCACCGACGGCCATCGCAGGCACGCTGAGCTCTCGCGTTTCGCATGCCGATGAGGTGGTGCGGAGTGCATAATGCTGTACTTATACCTATATATAATGTGCGATGGTCCAATGCCGCCGAAGATGCGCGTGTCGCAAGAAGGATAATAGCGACGATGCGTGCATATATGGTGTGTGTATCGACAGGTGAAGGGTACACAGCGTGGGCGAAGTGCGCGCGGTGCAGGTCGACGATATTTGCAAAACAGCGCGACAAAAGGACGAGTCTTGCCGGCATGATGGTAAATGCTTGCAGCTACGAGAAGTGTAGCGCTGCCCGGTGCGGATCGCATATTATTATGCGCTAGCTGGAATGCCAATGCGATGCTCGCGGGCTTTGTTTCCCCCTCCTGCACGGCTGCGGTGTAATAAGCGTACAATGTTTGGACTCGCGGATGGATGGGGCGATTTTTTTTTTTGGGGAGGGGGGGGGGAATTTTCCAGTTTTTCTTTCTTCGTAAGACGTTGGCATAGTTTCTACGGACTACCCGTTTCACATCTGATGAGAAGCCATTGCTGATTGGTGTATCGCTGTACATGATGATAATAGCAGCGACGAAACAGGGTTACAGTAGGAGCGATTCAGCGATGGAATTTCGAGATTCATCGTTGTTGTACGCGTAATAACGCACAGTTGCTTACTTTCATCGTGCATCAAAGCATCCAGATTATATTTGATCATTCTCGTTTTGTCAATGAATCATCGAATCTTAGATCTTAATCGAGTTTGCCACACGTTATACGTATATTCGGATTCGAATAACGCGTTTATTGATACCAATGAGATTTGCATATTACACGAACATTCATCACATATATGTATATATACGTGTACAAAAAAGAGTACCGTTGGAACGTTTGAGTCCCAAACAACACGTCGGCCGCTGGTTCGAATCCTAATTTTTATTAAACTATGTTAGCAGAAATTAAATTTATTTTGTTTCAAGTACATTTTTCATTAATTAGAATGTTTAGTGATGCTGAAAAAAACTCGATAAATAGAGCGTAAGATCTACCTATATCAAGTAAAAAAATTAATGCAATCGAGTCTCGAGATTCGTAGAACTTGGAGAGCGTCCTTCACTGTCGGGCAGAAATGAAAACATGAGCTGCGTTCTAAGCATATCGAATTACTTATACGTCGATCGAACGTGATGATATGCGAGGATGACGGGTTATGATTAGAATTGCCAATTAGCTAATAGCGGCATTTGTTGATGGAACGTCAAAATGAATTTAATTAAGTAGTCGTTCGAAAAGTGAAATTTGTACTCATTCAATTTATACAAAAAGACAATAATTGCTCTAAAGTGTTCGTTTGTGGTTGTAAAATGTTGAAATTATTTGAATTGCTTATACTTGTGTACATTGATTGTAAGTCTGATGTACTTTGTATAGACTCATCAAAACTTGTTAAATTTTTATTCAATGATAGAGAATATTACTTGAATTTTTCCATTTTTATGATCCATATCAATGGCACGCAACTGTAATTAACGGATTGCAAGCGAGGATACTTGAAAAAGGCGTGTCGGTTTTCATTATTGGAACCTGAGAGAAACCCTTTGTCTTGCGGTCTATGAACTTTTTTCATTCAACCTCGCTGACTCTGCTTATGGCATTTTTTCTCAGAACCGTGAAAAATAAATAATAGTATGATTAATATCAGTTTATTATAACTTTTTTTTACACAATTCTGCAATATTCAACCAATATTAAGTAAAGTCTATAATTATAAAAAGTGAGCGAATAGTTATTTATTATATCATAAAATGGAAGGGAATATTTTATTACGGTTGCATAAAAATCAGTTAAACTTGTATCTCTTTAAGGTAATCGAGACGGGTTCGAAGATTGAAGCGGATCCTTCATTAAAGTTTGGTTTATTTTTCAGATGATATTGATTGTTTTACTTTTTAGTAGCATTTTTATTCATACTATTGAATTTTATTGAATTGTTGAACAATCTTAACAAAAATACTCTAAAAGCAATTTTTAAAGTAGTAACTTTACTTACAAGATGTAGCAAACACACTCAGTCGTTTAGAATCATATTTAATAAACTTATCCTTTTATGATTCCACATTTAATTCGAATAAATAACTTTCAACTTTTTCGCGATGAATGAAATTTTCATTATACAGATTTCACGCGGGGAGCACTCACCACCCACACCAGGTATTTCGCCGCCACTGTCTCCATCCTTTTCTCCATTCCCGGTTGACTGAAGGCGGAGGTTAAAAAAATTCAATTCCCAATATACGTGACAGAATATCACGAATCGTATATCTGAAAAGTATGAACAATTATTCAATCATTGATTAATTTTCTTAAGGTTTTCTTCAGAGATACTTTTTCAGACAGAATAAAGCACTGTTTGTGTTCAACTCGCTACAACTCGGACAGATATTTAGGTTTGGATTTATTTAAAAAAAATTGGAGATGTTCCTAAAGATTCAAGGAGGCTCATCACCTTCATATAGCACTAAATTTTTGATAATTATCAAACGATACAGTTAACATTTAATAACATCAAAGTTAATTGCATACTAAAAAAGAATAATTTGAGTGTCAAAAAAAATTTATGTTTCTAATTTTGTATGCTGCATATTCAGGTATTGTTAAGTATATAAAAACAAACTTAATAAAAGTTGAAGAACTTTTTTGTTTATCATCCGATTTAAAATATCAAAGCTTGGATTATTCCTTAAAAGATTTCGAACAAAGTTACCTAAGAAAGTTTATGCATTACATATTTTATAAAATTTCTTCGGTAAGTTTGTTCGAAATCTTCTAAGGAAGAATACAAACCTCAAAAATGAAAATTGGGTAAAAAACAAAAAAGTTTCTCGATTTTTATTGAGTTTGTTTTTATACTTAACAGTACCTGAATATGCAACATGCAAAATTAAAAAAATGCACTATTAAAAAATTGTCAGTAGCAGTCATAGCTCAGTTGGCTAAAGCGCCTGATCTGAAATACGACTGCTCAAGTGAGGTATGGGTTCGAATCCCGGTCAGGTCAACTCAGAAATTTTTGTCAGAATCGTTTCCATTTGGAATTTGATCCCAAGTCTCGTGGCTGGATCCTGCACTACAAGGCAACCCGGGGGTAGACTTCGTGGGTGTCTTGGGTATAAGGTACAGTACTAGTTGGAGAAGTATGCGACATACTTGGGTAAGATGGGACCATGGGTTTTGCTTTATGGCAGGGACTATGGTAAGGGGTTATAAATAGGATTTGGATCAACATCTTTCACACCAAGGTGGTATAGGGTGCTCGTTAAAATCAACTTGAGTTGGTGTACGAGTAGAAAAATACTATATAAAAAAAAAATATTAAACAATTATCGTTTACAAGGTAGTTTTCGGCTAATAATTATCCAGACGTCCATTATCCTTCATTATATAATTTTTTTATGTCCAGCTAATATTGAACCTGATTCTTGGAATATGTGCTTAAAATGTTTATGTATTTATGTTTTCTTGTTATAGCTTAGTACAATTTTCCAGAAATATTTTCATACTTTTATGTAATTAATTAATTATAACCTCAACTCTTTACCTGTTTTGTATTACTATTAGTTATACGTATACATGTACGGAAAAACGGTATGGTCGAAGAAAACTTTTGAGAACCACGAAATAAAATGACTTTCAATACTAGAGTATAAATAAATATTATAACCAAAAAAAATTTTGAAATTAAAACCGATTAACTTCTTAAATATCACCACAACAAAAATTACGCTCGTATGTTTGAAATCCAGCAAATGCACGGAATTTTCCGGACTACTCTCCAATCTTGCCATACAAACACCTTTTATAGTATCTAATAAATGGCAAGATACTACGTTTATCACTGGACAACTAACAATTGATAGCCAATAAGGATAATTTTTTTTTTTTATTTTAGTTTCATGCGTCCGGGTATCACAAGGATCCACTACTCAGGGCTCTCGACACTTGGGAAAGGGATAAGGAAAGGGATTACAGAGAGGGGGGTGGGGGGTAAATGGGCAATTTTGCTGCAAAGAGGTCGCCCACTCCTTCACGAGGAGCATTGCGGGGAATTAAAGCACATGTGAAAATTTACAAATGTGCTTGCTCGACTTGATTAACTACGCTAAGCAATGATAATCATTGTTATCCATTGAAAAGTAACGATGATCACTAATAATGAAAACTAAATTTTTCGTGATGAGTGTAGTATGTTACCCCCTGCAATAAATTGATAGTATTTTTTACTTACGTTCTGCAACCGCAGATTTTACCGTTGATGCAAACGCCAACGTCTTTGTGAATGCTGAGGCAGTGTGCTGTACACAAGTATACATCAGGGCAACCACGAGCCTGCGATATTTCGCTTTGCTCTAAGACACCTTCATTTATTCTCCAATCTTTTTTGAGGCCAGTGGTATCATTGGTATCTAAACAAGCAACGCATGCAAAGAAATGTAATATTAGAATATTATCTGCCATCATGCAAGAAGAGACAATCATCGTCTGAAGAATACACAGTACTGTCTTGTAAAATTTATAATTCAGGCGATAGCCGGAAAACAAACTGGCTACTTTTTAAATTATTGATGTTATGACCCATTGTAATTTTTGGACCATTATGATAGGATCACTCGGGATCACTATACTAGTCGCATATAATATAATTAGCCGGAAAACGGCAATTATAAAATTAAATTGATGACTTTATTATTTTTTTATTTGGTAGGTCATAACCCGACAAATCAAATGTCTAATTTGTTCGCAGGTAAATTGTCAGGCCAGCTATCCAAAAAAGTGTCAACAACTGTCAAAAACGGTTTTTTTGCGTTTTTCAACAAATCCATGCAACTGACGAACAAAGTGTTTTAGTTGTAAAGAAATGCGTAGATAACAGACAAATCAAATAATATTTTGTGAGCCCCGATAGGTCGAGTATTTTTTTGGGCAAATTATAGAAAATCGCGTTTTTTAGCTATTTTTCGAAAATAAATAATTTGAATTCTAATTACTATTCTGACTTGAAATTAAGATGAAATGTGGGTTTAGTAGACTCAAATATGCATACTAAGGATAGGTCAAACCTTTTAAAAATAAAAAAAGGTCCTTCAGAAAATCGGCCATAAAAAAGTTGGTTGAACCAATAGGGACTTGAAAATCCCATCACTGTCTATGCATTTATGCAGCTCGCCAGTGATTTTACAGCTCTGCGTCAGCGCCCTCGGCAGCTATTATATGCGTCTGCTGATGCAAACAAAGCAAGCATTAGAGCTATGCTTTCTTCACATAATATAACACTGCACGATTTAGCGAATGTTCATTCTGAACTGAATATAATGATATCGAACTATACTTAAGGGTGACAAATTTTAAGGCTATATGTTAGTTTTGCAATATATTACTTGAGTCAAATTTAATATTTTAAAAATATTAGTGGATATTGTGGCAAACAATAATTATTCATTAGAATACATTTAAATTTCATTTAAATTTTAGACATCATCTTATCGCTCAGCCGCAACTCGACACTGATAAAACGGTTACTTTTACTCCAGCCGCAACTCGACATCAGCCTTTTTTTTTCCAACATTCCGTCAAGCACAGCAATATTTTCTTAAGTTACCCTAATTGTCGCATCACATGTACACATAAAGTTACAGTTTGCAATGATACAAATATATCGGATCATCGGATGTTGGGTTGATTTCTAGAGAATAATATTTAGTAATTGTACAGTTTGAATATGAAAAGTCCAACCAATATTAAATCTGAGCGCTATTGTGAAATTTATAATGTTTTTGTCAGCAAGAGTGCGAGATAAAAAAAATTGTTATTAATTAAAAAAAAAATGTGTTTGTGCTTACCTTGTACACCATAAACAATACTAAAACCAACTAACAGACAAGTAAAGACCAATAAATTTTTCATCCTGGAATTAAAATGTCCACTGATGTTATTTACGAAACGGTCAAAGCACAACTGAGGCGGCGATGATCATCTCATGTATCAACGTCTCAAGTCTTTGAAAACATCAGAAGGGTGGTGAGCCATGAAGTGGTTAATCATCTTTGAGTACACTGTAGCCGTAGTTTAATTCGTTCCGCGGGAAATTCAAACATTCGATTCCTATTGGTTGATTCGATATCATGGCCTATCTTAGTGGTAGATTTCATACTTCTCGCCGTACGAATTAAACTACGACCAGTGTGCCGAAACAGTAACCAGCGGTAGGATTTTTGTACCTGGTAAACAACATAGAAGTGGACGAGCGTGATGGAAAGAAAAAGATAAATATCTACTTTCACTAAAATTCCAATCCTATGAATATATTTTTGCACCGATTTTCGTTAAAATTATTATAACTGTTTTTATTGTCATTATTATTAGTGCTGCTTTCGCAGCCATATGTTATCACTAACATCGCTAGGATTATTGTTACTACTATTAATATTACTTTTGCTGTACGCACCCAATGCCGGCATGTACCTATTTTAGAAAATACTCTAAAGTAAAGCGATTTTTGCCATCCACATATATTGCGCTCAACTAGGCTAACCGAGCCGAACCGAGCTGAGGGCAGTTTTACTTATCATTTTCCATTCTCGCGTTTATTGGTTGGTAATATTTAGTCGTAAGATAAAATTGTCCCTTCAAAGCATGTAAAGGGGAAGAACCTCAATGGGTAAAACGAATCGCTTTCCCTCTCCCTGGCTCGGGGGACTGGCCTGACAATTTGGCCTACGTGTGCCTTCCGTGATTGGCCGAGCGGTCGTGGGATCGGGCCGGTCCGAATTTTCCGACAGATTACTCCTTTGGGACCTAGCTCCGAGCGAGAGAGATCGATAATTTTAGGCCATATCAGCTGCGTCTGGCTGACTCATGCGGAAGCAGACCAGTTTTGAACTTGTGATAAAAAGTGAGAAATTTCTTTCCATCTAAATACGTTTTTTTTGTGAGAAATGTTATAATCTTTCAGATAATTCAACATAGAATATGCTAAAACAACATTAGACATCCTGAAAATTGATTTTTTTTTTAAATTCATTATCCTAAATTAATAAAATCGAAAAAAAGGACGGATAAATCGACATTTTTTTTACAGCGGTCATGGGTATCCACAAACAAAACAAACAAGCCCTTTTTGGGTCGAGATCCCTTGAGGTAATCCTGAGATATAAATGATTATATCACTCATACACACCCTCATCAATTTTGTGGGAAATTCCAGGATCTTTTATATTTTTCAGCTGAAAAATAAAGTTTCGATATATACGTATTTGGAAAATCGATTTTATCGACAATATTGATTTTTCGCTTCGGAACGTTGTTAGTTTTTGAGTTTTATATAAAAAAATGGATGTACTAGTTTGAAAATATAGTTGAAGTCAGTATTATGAGTTCGTTATTGCAAAGTTTACGTACATAAAGTAAAAAATGTGGAATAGAGGTTGCAAAAAACAGAGATAAGAAGCTTTATGCCAATAAATTGACAGCGGTTTTTTATTTTCAATACACAAGCCGTAAAATATAATTTCTTTTTCATTAAAAATTATTTATTTTATCTCTTATTAAATGAGATAAATTATCGTCAAAAATAATAAGTTATCTATATTTATACTGATAATTTCAATAATAATAATGTACAGACCGCTGGTTTTTTATACAATTTGACGTTATGAATACACATATGGAATATAAATAATTGATTGGACAGCCTCTTATTCACGGCTTTTTATACGAATGTATAGTTCATTGTAGTTGTTGGTACAGTTTTTTACCATTTAGTCATCTTCACATCGTTTATACCAACCATATTGTTTTCGTTAGCAACTGTTTTCTTCTTGAGTAAAATTTTGTAAGTGAGGTAACAGAGTAAAATCACCGCAAAGACGAAAATAGCCGTGCAAACTTTTTGGCTCGAACTCACGTACAGTGTACTTTGACTTTGTCCTGAATTGGATGAACCCGGTAAAATGTAATCTAAATTTTTCACAGTAAACATGGTAATTTTGCTTATCAAATGCTTTTTAAAGATAATCATATAGTTCGGAAATACATACTTGATAGGCGAATGTAGAGAACGGTGGTAGCTTCGGTGGTATTTTTGACAGCCTGGAAGTCGTTGAAGTTCGTCGATTAAATTTTTTATTCTCGATCATTGAAACAGCAGCGAAATGTTGGTTGTAGTATAAGTGATCGAATCGATGATAACCTATGAGGATGATTAATCTGCAAGCTCTACCGCTAAGGGGGCAGCAGGACAAGCAGTCTCAACCAATCAAGTTCATTGTATCTTAAAGCTCTTGAAACGTGATTGGTTGAGACTGCTTGTCCTGCTGCCCCCTTAGCGGTAGAGCTTGCACATTAATCATCCTCATAGCCATAAGGGTGTGCGCGGGGCTTTTGGGAGACTTAGAAAAAGCACCTTATTTGTCTGAACTAGGTTTAAAACATAGTTTTGTAAAGTTTTTCAAAAAGTTTGCAGCATAATTGTTTATTCAGTAGAGTATCGAAAGCTTCGGCCCGATCTTAACTTACTCGGTCGTATACTGAAACGGAAAAATACTATGTTCATAAGACTCGATACTTTTCTTCCAACCAACTATTTCGAAGTACTACGTCAAATGAATTATTAGATTTGTCAAATTCGCTCCCATGACTCAAAAGAGTGTCGAGTTGGCCATTAAGGGTCTTCAATACATAGAGTCGAATTCTTGCTCCCTAGTCATTAAGGTACGTGGTTATGGAATTTATATCATTGAGCGAGTATTTACACAAGGCAGTATTTCGCTCTTACACTAGTTAGTTCAAATTCATACTATCATGTACTTGCTAACGACCCTTAATGATTCGGGAGCCAACTCGACCACTAATGGGAAGTCAATTTACTTTCTCCCGGTAGCGAACTCGACACCGGCCTGAAATTATACTTATACTTGAGCTCGTAATCGTACAAATCATGATCATGTTATTTTCAAGGTGTAAGATGTAATTATCTCGGATAGTAACGGTGCCATTGCTCAATTACCTTCAAGATGACGAAAAAGTCCCTTTGATTGTTCAAAAAGTCATCAGTCACGCCGACCAGCTCCACATCGATGCGCTTGCCATCCTCGCGTATCGTATTCGAAGGCGTGAAGTTGAATCGTTGTTTGAACTCTAAAATGTAATAAAAAGAATAATACTTTTGAGATTTTGGAAAGGTCGCGAAAAATCGTTCACAAAGGCTAGTAAATATTATGTATATTACCATCAGCGATTTCCATCAATTCGAATCCAACATCTCCGCCGTAGCCGTGAGTTAACGAGACGTGACCTCCTAGAAACTCGAGGGGAGTGCGAGTCTTCTGCGTTTGAAAATCAATCATTCGTTTTGGCGCGTTATGAAAAGGGAGAAAAAAAAAACACTACGCACCTTGTGGTTGTTGTAAATCGTCAGATCGGCGGTGTAGAGCGGCTTGGAAAACCGGAGCTCCGAGTTGGCCCGGTCGATCCTGAAGGTCACGTTCACGCTCGTCGATCTCGGGGGGTCTCCCGCGTCCTGAAAAAACGCAACCCTGCATCATCCGTCTCTTTGTTCCACATCCACACCCGAGAGGGTACACGAGAGAAACGAAAAGCATCCGTACCGTCGCGGTGAGGGTGAAGCTGACATCCTCCTCCAGATCGACCGTGTCGGTGGTGACGAATTCGGCCACGTGGTGCTTCAAATTCCGCGGGTCCTTCCCGACGAAAGCCACGGAGAATTTGTCCCTGTTCTTCAGCCCGTCGATCGCGAACGTCACGTTGTCGTTCGTCAGATCGACGTCCTCGACCACGATCCTGCCGAGCGAGGTGATGTCGAAGCCCTTGGTCAGCGGCGTGGCCAGAGTGTACTCGTAGGATTGCCTCAGGAACTCCGGGGCGTGGTTGTTCGTGTCGTGGATGGGTATCGTTACTACCTGTTATCGATGGCAAAATTTAAAGAGACGTAGGATGAGAAACTTTCGATGGTGCTGAAAATAGTTGATGGGTACAAGTGTTCCGAGTTATTTACTAATTTGTCAGGGTAACAGGAAGGAGCCGCACCGGAAGAGCTGGCGCCAGAACAAGAGACGGCCATGCTGATGGTCATGTTTACGTCGGTCTGAAATGAAAAATTCAAATTCATCAAAGTTTTCGGCGCTGGCATGCATATATAATATACGTAGTGTTGCACAATATTATAATTTAAACATTTTTATTGGGTATTCGAGGTAACTTTGGCTGTGTTCGGGAAAGGCTCCGTCAGTCAAGTCACTTAATGTCACGTCATCATTTATCGTGAGAGCGAGGGAGACACAACGTGCTTAATGGCCACGTGAGTACGTGACATTAACTGACTTATTAATGGAGCCATTCCAGAACACAGCCTTCGTTGCTTTTTGTACCTTATAATATCTATATATTTTATGTATAATATACACTTGGTGACATATAAATATGAGGATATACACTTATATTACAATCAATTTTTCCTAGATTTAATGGAGGAATAGAGATAAAACGTACGTGCGGGCGGTTAACGACTTTTTAATTTTTAAGAAAATTGTTTCGGAAAAATGTTCATTTAAATACGCCGTTTTCTAGAACTTAGTATTATTATATAATAATAATTGATACTAAAAAATGAAGCGCCGAGTCACTGAGAATCAAAAGCAGCTAATATTATGTTTTTTTTTTCGTTGATATTTTATTAAAATTGAAAAAATAATACGTTGCCGACTTATTACATTATACACGTTGAAAGTGATTTGTTAAGGTCCTCTGCGCACGAGCATCAGAGATCAATTATCGACGTCTTATCTTGTGCTGTATGAAAATTTTACAATTTTTCAAGGCAATTCTTAACTCTTATACGTGTATCCTTAATTATCAGCATAAAATGTTTTAAAACATAGGAAAGCGTGTTTTTTGAACGGTTCTTGAAAGTTGTATGAGCCGGATATCGCCAATACTATGTACATATACTTGCAATACTATATACATATACCTGGGAAAAAAGAAAAAGTACTGAAAAATGCTTTACCTCGGATTCTTCATATTTGTAGAAATTTGACGTTTCAAAGTACATTGATTTCTTGTGCCATCCTTCATCCCTTACACTGACGTATGTATCGATCGCTCTTCCATTAATGCGAAATGACGAGGTATCAAATGTCAGACTATTTGTATAACTCAGAACCAAAAGTTCTGTGCGGTCTATCACGGTATCGTCAAGAGGCGGCAAAGTTATTCCTCTCCGCCACATTTTCCGAGATAGAACGGTGCCATTTTTGTAACTGAGAGAGCACGCATCTGTGTTTTTTAGATAAATATTTTATTCATTTGATTTCACGATAAAAAAAAAATATATATTTCTACTAATCAAACTGTCCGTTATATTCGCAAATAATAAAAACAAATCGTACATACCGTTTTGACCAAGCCCTACACCGAAAATCGACGTCAAAATACAGAACGTAAAACATAAATTCCAAATTTTCTTCATTTTAACTGATGGTGCTTGTTTCTCATCATTCGAGAAACTAAACGAGCTCGCTTGCACTTTCCCACGGGCAAATTAGCTTTGGAAAGAGCTTTAGTCACGTATGTACTTACCTTCCGTATACTCTGGATGATAACGTAGAGTAACTAATGACAGTCCTATCAGTTTTTATCGTCTACGTGACTCTTTTCACTGATTGAAAATAATGATAACTCGCTTAAGCATCAAGAGATTTTCGGCTCATTGATCCAATCAGACCAGAGTAATAAAAATTTAATGCACACATATATGTATGTAAGTAACAAGAACAGATTGATACTTGTAAAATAATTTTTTTGATAAAGAAGCTCAATAACTCCAAAAATAAATTTTATTAATATTACACATTAAATGTACAAAATTTACACTAATTAACACATTTACAGATAATCTTTACACATGTTTGAGTAGCATGAAGTAGAATAATTGCCAACCCTACAATTATTACAGTTGCAAAATTAAATTGGACCACTTTTAAATCTTTTGTGCATATTTTTATTGCTGATAGCACAATCGATATGGTGTATCTTTTCCTGCACAGCTCTCAGTTTGGATCGCAGAATTTTCATTTTTTCTGCGTGCTGTTCTTTACAATGGTCCAAATGCATCGTATAAATTTTCATCTTCTTCTCATGTTCCTGCCTCCTGAACTCCAACTCTTCTTCGGACTGATGTATCATGGTTTCGATCAGCCTGGCATCAAGTTCTTGGTTGCTTGGTCGTTTTTTACTCACTGTCGCCACAACTTGATCATCACAGTTAATATTGGCCAACACTTCGGTGTCACTGTACAAGTACTGGCTTAAATCATCTACTTGGAACATTTCTCTTGAATAAAAATAGAGTGAAAGTAAAGAATTGCTCTTAATGTAAGAATACTTGATAGAATACTATAATTTTTTTGTAATACACACCCATCGATCTGAACATACTGCTGGACGTCATTTATATTTTCAAGATCCTCTATGTTCATCACTCCTTCGACGGCCTGAAAAATTAATCACAGAAACCTTGAATATAATCTCACTTGATGAACTCAAACTCCAGTCACAGGCATGCTTTTCAAATCCAAGATTTTATAGGGTATTTAATGAATACACAATGCACCAGCTCCATCATCGATAACCAAATTTTTCACAGATCTAAAGTTTCTCCAAAAACTGAGCATCTACCTCGAATGCGCCAACGTCAAGGTCCTTGCAAAAATTTTCATCCTCGGCCGGTCTGTCGTTGTTGTCTTTTGGCAAGCCCGCGTTCAGCTCGCCGTTGGCAAAGACGTCGTCGTCGTCGTCCACGTTTGACTCGAGCAGCTCCTGGTAACTGTCCCGGATTTCCGTCCAGTCGCGGTTCATTAACTTGCCGAGCTCTCGCCACTTTTTTTCGTCGTTTGGAGAAGTATTGGACGCGTTGATGCAGAGTAACAGGTTTTTCTCTTCCTCGGAGAATGTAGACATTTTTAACGTTGTTGTTTGAAATTTTAACACTTATCCAGACGAAGGGAGAACTAAATGAATCAGATAATTTCTATATAACGGTCGGGGGTGGGTTGGGTTGGGTATGGGGGGTGCGGTTTTTGTTGACAAAATCGGTAGAGATTCGAATGGTTCGAAATGTTCGAATCATGCGATGAAATGTCGCTCAGACATAAGAAACGAATTTTCGAAATTAAACTGTGAAACTAAAAAAGGAGTCAGCAACACGTTTGAATTTTCAGTCACAAGTGTTACGACTACTATTATTATTATTATTATTATTATTATTATTATTCTTATTATTATTATTATTCTTATTATTATTACTATTTTTGTTGAAAATAAATACGAAAAGATTTTTAAAAAGTTGAAAAATAATTAAATGAAACGTAAATTACTGTTGCTAATGTTTAAGTTCTTTAAATTCTAGCTAAACATTTAAAAATGTAAGCCGGCAAAAGAGACGAGGAATCCAATTCGATAAGCAAACATAAAAATATCACTGTCGATTGGAATCAAGGAATAATAATAAATTCGTAAATACATATGGGACTTATTCCCATAATATTAAATTGTGTCGAAAGTTATGAAAAAAATTAAATATTATTTTGGTGCAGCAGTTTAGCGGCAGCAGCCGGTATTTTCGCGCGCTTGTCGCATCGGCTCAATTCGGCTGCACAAAAATGACAACAACAATAACTACATGTTATATATATGTAAGTTTGGAGTTTTGGAGAGGAGGAAGAGTTATGTAAACAGTAGCATACATATTATTAGTATGTAGGTAGGCGTGTGTTTGAAGTTAACAGTTGTCAATATGAGAGATTCCAGACAATCCGGGCGGAGAAGTATATAATTGCAGTTTTTAATCCAGACATCAACTGCTGAAATTTAAAAAATGTACAAATAATTTAGCTTATCGTCGGAGATAGGTTAGCTCTGTCGTCTAGTCCGCTGGGATTTGCGAAAAATTTTTCAGCATCGTGGTCATATTTTAAGATTATTTATATGGGCATCATCAAATAGTACCTACATCGTTCTCAACCAAACGTAAACGATCGACGGATTATTCCAAGTGCCTGTCGCACAGCCACATGCAGAAGAGACGAGCAAGAACCCTTGCTACAACTGTCAAACTTTCACTCTATGGCTTGTGACGGTATTGGTGGATAGTGCATAATGCATACACTGCATATTATATTGCAGTGCATACGTATTGCTAGAGTTTACAACACTACTTTGTCCTAGTATAAAACTTATACTTATAACAGTACAGCCATTTACATATATATGTATGCACAATACGCATGTACGCATCCCACTTTTCTCCTATGTACATCTCCTACTCAGCTTTCATCTAGCACCGGAGAGAACTGCATGAGAGCCTCTGAGATCTGTGAGAGGAGGCGTATTCGTTTCCTTCTTCCTTCCTAAAAAGTATAAAGTAGGTTCTACCTACTGATTTCCGGCGCGTGTGCTCCTTTTCCTTGTTTGTTTCTCCATCATCAGCAGCGTTGGCAGTGATTTGAAACGCATCAACAGCTCAAGGGGATTATTGATTCAGTTGCAAAAACGATGGACTCTTACATTTTGTAGCTGTGATAAGAAACTCAACAACCCCAGGAAGTATATGTATACAAGTCACTATTAACAAAAGTGAAGCATATGCATATTTTTCAAGTTATAAATGTGTTACAAGTGTTGCGAAGATATGATGTACTCGTGTACCAGATAATACCTGTTAAGGTGCCTCTGACTCTCTATTTACCTTTTAACTCACAGACACTATTGTTTCTCTTCCTCTTGTTCTCTGGGCCGGCCTATTGTGATCTATGAGATGTATACAGACTGCACTCGGTAGGCTTATTAACAATAATACATGAAAGCTGCTTAGTCGGGTGAGAGTCTTGTGTCATTTGCTTGAATTTAAATTTAGTCATCTGGACTTGTTAAACTTTCTTTTTTTTTTCTCTAACTTATAGGAATGTACAGTTGCTTGATGCAGTAGATACAAGACGCTCTGAAGCTGCAATCATGCATTTTTCTGTACCTGACACTCAGGATTTGGTTGATGATACTGGCAGTGCATATGTAGTGAGTGATAAATCATTTACTTTTTCGTTTTGTTTTTATAATTACAATCTCAAATGATACTTTAAAATAACTATCTATTTCAATTTTGTAATTTATTTGAAAATTTCAGAGACTGTCAATTATGAAATAAATTTTATTACAGGGTTACAATGTTCATATTAATGGCTTATACCACTGCACAGTCCGATACAAGCAACTTTATAATCTTTATGAACAGCTCTTGAAAGATTCAGACATACCTCTACCAGAGTTTCCTAAGAAAAAACTGTTTCCTTTAACTGTAACTCAACAGGAAGAAAGAAAATCATGCCTTGACAAGTTCATCCAGACCATTGGTCAAAATACTAATGTAAATAATACTGAACTACTGTATAGTTTTTTACTGTGTGCTCAAATAGAAAGTGCAGGATGTCCTTTAACAAATGAAAATGTAGATATATTTTTTATGGATGGTACAAAAATCAATTTTGATGTCTCTGTGACAATAAATTCTGGTCAATTATTAAAGGTAAATAAAAAGTATTTATTTCATTTTTTATTTTCAGAAACTTCACCAGTCAGATACTTAATCTCTTATTTTTTATTAACTTGTTATACTTTCAGAAATCTTGCAAGCAAATTGGATTAGATGATAATTTTTATATATATTTCTCCTTATTTATTGTTTATCAAGATGAAGAAAAATTTATTGGTGAATATTAATTGATCACAAATTATCGTATAATTCTTGTATACTCAACATTTTTTCCAATTTTCAATAGTTTTACGAAAACTTCAAGATTTTGAATCACCTATCATCACACTAAGCAATATGCGAAAAATCGGGACTAAAATTGTCTTGGGAAAATGGTACTGGGACACGGAATATGACAAAAATTTATTGCACGACCCGATTTCTGTGAAATTGTTGTATACTCATGCTGTTGCAGAAGTAGAAAGAGGATGGATACTTACTACAGAAGAAATAAAGTGCCGTCTAGATAATCTAAAATCTCGTGATAGCAAAGAAAAAGTACTAAACAATCCTTAACTCTTGAATTTTCAGGGCATAATATAATGTTTTTATCGTTTTTAGTATCTAGAAATAGTCCAGTCACTCAAATATTATGGACACATACAATTTGCACCTTGTGTGTGCGATTATCCTCAATCAGGTTCTAAAGTGTTGGTGACCATAGGAAAAAATGAACTTAATGTAAGAGCTATACTCTCGAACGGTCATCAAGAAGAAATTGCATTCAAAGTAACAAGGATGCGTTGCTGGCGTATCATAACTCTTCACGAGGTAGTTCTAAATTACGCACATTCATAATTAACTTGTCATTAATGGCAATAAATTTTTCTTTCTCTTACCGTTGCAGGGGAATGATAAAGTTGGAGAAAACAATGAGTGCAGTCTGGAGCTCTCGTTTGAATATTTAATGTCAAAGGATCAATTACAGTGGATTACTATATCTTCAAATCAGGCCATATTGATGAGTGTATGTTTACAATCAATGATTGATGAACTACTTTTAAAAAACATAGGCGGAATTAAAAGTCACGAGTCTACAGGAAAAACGTGGACATACATGACAAGGGATGGTTACACTCGAACTGTCGCGGGAACTGTAACACCAGAAGTTTTCAATAAACCAACTAAGGTAATTTTTATTATTTTTAAAATGCATATTTTGATGCAAGTTTCTTGATTAAATCTTAATTTTAACAGGAAAATGACGTTAATAATCGAACAAGAACAGAGCCAATATTAAAGAAAATCACCGAAAGATTTTCTGCTGTTAAAATTAATAAAACTACTCCAGTCAAATCACCTGTTTTAATTCGAGAAAGACGATCTAACGCTGATGGGGATTTGCTAGAAAATAATGCTTTCTGTATGATCGGCGACGATGACTTGTAAAATTTAGTCAACTTTGTATATTGCCATGTTGTGTTTGAATATTGCCAAATGAAGATTTATGTGGGCGTGGGGTAGCCTTGCTCGCTCCTTGCTAACAAGTCCAGTTTTCACGAAAGTTAACGCAAGGAACGGCCAGTCTTCTTATTTCTGATGCCTTATCAGATTTCTATTTTAACTTGAAGAAAGAGTAATTTTATAAAATGTTGCATTACTTACTTTAATTTTATAAGCCTATAGGCAATGTATGCCGACGTTTTCTACGTACCATGATCGATCTGAGAGATGTTATATGGAGTGACTAGTCACACCTAAGCTTTGATTGTGTACCTGAAAAAATTTCATAAATTAAATAACAGTGCAAACATGTAAGAAAAAACGAAAGCAAAAATATATTTTTCCATTGTAGCCATACAGCTCCAGCAAACACCTATTTTGGTTCGATTTAGTGACTGCTTCTTTTTAAGTTTTCCGGGTGCACAATGTCTTTTGGTTCTTCCTTCAGCAAATCGCAAGCATAAACAGTATTTTGTCGGATGTTTTTTTGCAACGACTTGATCCTTATTCCAGGACTTGGTGCACTCGAATCTCCTTTGATTATTCATTGAGTAATTAAAACAGTCAGCTCTCAGACTGTATAGTCCCATGCCAACGTGCAATTGCTGAGAGCAAACAGCTAGCGCACAGTCGCACGCTGTGAAATCCTCATCTGAGAGGTAATTTTTTAAATATGAGTACATAATTGATAAAAAAAAAAAAAATATTACAAACTGATTCGATATCCTGAGGATGTTCCTAGTGTTGTCGAGGAGCCTCTTGATAATCCGTTTCATCAGAATTCTTCTGTGTCTTTTGATTTTACCGCTCATCTTTGTTTTTCCGAGTGCCAAAAAATTACTCTGGTTTTCTCTTATTTGGAAGTTTACCTCATATCATCCATGTTCTCTTTTGCCTATGATCTTCAGTTTCCTCTGGCTCTACTTGATAAAGTAACTTGATCCACTTTAATGACGTAATCATTTTCGTCTACCTGCTATTTACCTTCGTAAATTTTTTTAAATGTTTTTCTTTTTGTTAGATGGAATGAGCTCTCTAAATGATCTTTGCCTATCACTGAAAGTTTTGGAGAAAACATTGAATCCTGATTTCTCTTTATGCTTTAAGTATTGGGTGCATTTCATATATTTCACCCGCTTCCCGGGTGATTCTGTTGACCTTTTTGGCGTTCATAAGAAAGATAGGACATCGAACGTTGGACAAGCGGTATCTTGCTATCTGCAGATGACACTTGTGTTTAACAAACCGATTCGTCAACAATCGCTTCTTCGGGATTTACCTTACGACGCTATTTTGATTGTTCTGCATCAACTAATTCAGAAATCTTTTTATGATTCCCATCAATGCCTGAAAAAGTTTCTGAGTCCTCGCCATCATCGTCGTGTAATGTCTTCCTTTTACTGGCTTGCTACTAGTAATTGTGAACTAATTTTTTTTTAGTACGATCTTTTTTTATATGTATTAGAGTGATTGTTACATGGATATTTGTTATTCACAAGCACGTCTCTACTGAGGGGCTAAAAATAATGGAAAATAAATATATTTTTATAATGGCGAAGTTATAACTACAGGGATACAAGTTATTCTCAGGTATACCTTGAAAGAGGTGCTGAAAATAATGGAAAATAAATATATTTTTATAATATGAGGAGTTATAAACAGGGATGTGTTATTTCCAAGCACGTCTCTGAAGAAGTGCTAAAAAATAATGGAAAAACTATTTTTATAATTTGCGGAGTTACAACTACAGAGATGTGTTATAATTCGTAAGCACATTTCTGAAGAAGTGCTGAAAATAATGAAAAATAAATCTATTTTTATAATCTGCAAAGTTATAACACGGAAATACTAATATTGATATTTGTATTGCATGTTGGATAACATAACAGTTGATGTATGTATAATTCAAAATTGATGTTCAAAAATTTCAAAGAGAATTTAGTAGTGTATTACACATATATTACGTTCCCCTCAAAGCGAAAATTTTTTTCAATTAAGATAATTCAATGTTTGGGATGATTGAATGCATCGGTAAAAAAAGCATAAATCTGCGAGGTATGAAAAGAAATATATGTATTTGTTGAATCATGCTGTTTGAAGCGCTTACAAAGCTGTTAAAATCATACTTACATGCATCGCACTCATGGTTTTAGAGCGCTCTTAATTCAATGGATTATTGAAAACAAAAAGATAAATAAAAGAAACAGAATTTGGACACACACATCATTCGTCAGAAATTTTTGGTTGAAATGTGATAATTTAAGATACAAATTATTTTGAGAGGAAAAAAATGATACTTCAAAGTTTGACAAATTTTAGAATATCTTATTTGATATTTTAGCGCACAATCATGTAAATTACAACAAATGAAATAAGTGTGTTATGTAAAGTATAAATTGTATTGTATGTAATTTTAAACTGCCGCCTGTACGAGTGAGAGATCAATAAATTTATACGTTTTTATTTGTAAAACTTATTTATCATTTTCAAACAGTTTACTCTTCTGTGATGATTACAAAGGTGTAGTAAGGAAATATCAATTTTTTTTGAAATTCATTTTATATTATCTTTCTTTTTTTAAATCGAAAAATTATTACAACAGTCTATAAATAGTTAATGCTTATTTTCTTGTAAACAAAAGCAAAATGGTCGTACAACTTTTGTCAAACTGGTAGTAAATGTATGGATTTTTTTGATGGGTTTTAGTATCAGAACCTTGGTATAGGTCGAGAAGGCGCATGGTTTCTTATTAATTTCTATATCAAAAATACGTTAACTATTTACATTACAACATTTACGACTGTTTTTTTTTTTCCAAATAAATTAATTGTTAAGGTTTTTAGTTTTTTCTACAGGTTTGTCTTTACATGAATACACATTTCATATTTATCGCTATACTATGGCGCAAAGATCAACGAACTTATAAGAATAATCTAATGATAATTTTAAAAATTAAAAATTATATAAACTTTTTTCGTTCACTAAAATTATTACTAATAATAATAAACCCACCATAGTGATTTTCTCTCTTTAAAATGCCCGATATATATTTTTTTAACAATGATTTCAAAAGCTCTTGATTAAGATTGAATTATTCCACAACTATCACAGCTGTGGTGATATAATAAAAATGTACATATACATCGTTGTTTTACTCCCGCGTAATGTTAAATTTGACCCTTATTTTAACAATACAATGAGTTAAAGAGAATTTTTACTCGATTACAATTGCATGGTTGGGAAGACGAATACTAAAAAAAACTAATGCCTTTTATTTCCAGCATGAGTCATTGTGTAAGTTCTATACAATTCTTGATTTTTTCACCAAAAATACATTTCAATTTTTGATTGAAATTGTCTTTGAAAACAGAGGCGATCTATTTATTAAAATACATGCATTACCAAAAAGACGTTTAAAAATTGTAGGAAAATCTTTTCAAAAGCATAACGTTCATTTGTCTACTTTATTTATGGCAGTATATAATAGGAAGCGAATTATGCCCAGCACGATGTGTATTTTTTTCATCCATATTTGTACGTTAAACTCCAACCCATACGTTTTTGCAAAGCTGTAATAAATTTATGTTTAAAATTAACAAACTGTAATGTAAAGTAAAGCTGAAAACCTGTCAAGTAATATATTACAATGCACGGGTGCTATGCGGAGCACGAGATGTTCGACCTTCTTGTGCCATATAATATTTTTTGACGCAAGGGCCGAAGAATTTTACTCATTCATTTTGTAAAAAAAAAAAACTCTAATTGAACTCGGGTTTCAGTAAAAATTTTAATTTGTATAAATAATAAAATTTATATACATGGATAAAAAAATTACTTCATTAATAATAAATTTTGGCTATCCTATTTTTTCTCGATTATAAAACAAAAAAAAAAATCACTAACATTTTAGGATTTAACTTTGATAAGTCGTCAAAAATGCATGAAACGATGATAAAAATTTTGTCTTATTTGGAAGCAAAAAATTAATAATTTTCTTCTTATTTGCCCCTAAACGCATAAAATAATAGAATGTCTATGTTGTACCTTTTAGTTTTACATGTACATACAAAATTTCACCTTTCATACCTGCTTCAAAAAAAAAAAAGTTTATAACTTACCAAAGGTTCGTATTAATGTCATAAACATTTAGTTATTTTATTACTTTAAAACTTGATGTAAATGCGGTCACAGCGTTTACAAAAAAAAAGATTTATTTTGTGCACTTAGGGTGACAATACAACGCAGGTGTGATACTATCGAAATGCGTTGATAAAGAAATTAATCTTGATTATTGCCACAAAAGGCTTTTATTTTACGAGAACCGAATCATTAAAACTTTATAAAAGTTCGATAAAATGCATAGAATCTAGTTTCCTCATTTTTGATAGATGTTACGTTTCTTTATTTTATACATAATGTTTTCATTTATTAGTCTCTATTACGCTATAAATATTGTAAAAATTTGCTTTCAGTGCAAAATTAGCAGTCTAGCTGTATTATTTACATACGCAGCTAATGCGTCGCATACTCGTAATTTAACTTTCTAGTCCGCTAAACGGTCTTACTTGTGATAGTATTATATTTCTATAATAATAGTATATTTAACAATAACTACATTCAATTAATAAAAAATTAAGTATTATCGTAGTTCTCCCTTATTTCGAATCGTCATTGTATACATAACAATTTACACTGCTTGATCGGAGGCTATTGGTTAGTGCTGATTTTTTTACCTTTCTTTCGATTCTGATTTCGTAAGATGAAAATTTTTTGAGTCTTGTACTTAAGTAGTGACTTACGAGATCACGAGAGCACGATTATAGAATATCTATTCATATTTATACATCTGTACACTCTTCAGGTTATCACACGCATTTTACGTATTATTAAAGAAGTATCTAACCGTTAAAAGTTCTGTTGACGCTTTCGCTTCGTGTCCATGGCATCAAGTATTGGCTGTCTCTTTGTTTGGTACCTCTTTTTCAGTTCGTTTATTTCTTTTTCCAACTCGACGTCTAAATTTTCCATTCTCTGCTGCAATTCTTCAAACGACAGGAACTTCAACTGAAAATAATTTAATCATCGTAAATTTCCACTACTTAATATACAAAAAACTGAATACATACAAGGATTACTTACAAAATCAAATTCACGTTCATTAAATACATTTTGCATCTTTGATATATTATTCAGAGGTTGTTCTGGCACTGGGTGTGAAATTTGATTAAGTTGCATCTGAAGGTGGCTTTGAAACCTTTGGGACTCCAATTGATTTTGTTGGTGTTGTTGTTGCTGCTGCTGCACTTCTGGCTTGTTATCTACCTCAGGATTATTTTGCACCAAGTAGATTTGTCCATTTCCCTGATTAATAAAATAAAAAAGTAATGTGCTACCAAATATGTTGAGCTTGATATACTTTACACTCACTTTTTCGACTTCCGGCGATTCTTTCTTGTCAAAATGATCAAGGAATAAGGGTCGATATTTCTTCCCAGACTCAACAGACCCAGTGTTATGCCCTACAATAATATATTAAATAACACAAAATGCAAACAGTATATTTTTAAATGTGTGTAAAATACAATTTTTAGCGTACTTTTCATTGTTGCCTCAGTATCAGTGTCACTATTTATAACCATTGTTCCTAGATCTAGCATTGCTGAAGTGAGCGTTGCTGTGTCTGGAAGGTCGCGTTCTGGAACTAGAGTTCCCTGATCTTCTGGTAAGGGTTTCATAGTTCCAGTACAATCGTCTTCATCCTAAATGAATAGAATATTTATCAATCATTCTTTACTTTCGATCATCCAAAGAAATAAATAGTATTTTTACCGAGTCATCGGCATTATTTTGTCCCTTAATTGCTACGTTATTTATCACATGCGCACGATTGGCACTTTGTTTCTCTCTGATTTCGTGGGCTTCCACGATCATAAGACTAAGAATATTTGGTTGCTTAGCATTGCCTGATTGAAAGAAAAATTAATAATTTAATATTTGACTTCTTTTATCATGGACGCAGAATCACTTTAACATCATACCAATAAATTCATGATTTAGTAATTCACTGGCCGTAGCTCTCTCTTCTGGGTTTTTGACAAGGCACACGCTAACAAAATCGATAAATTCTGGACTCCACTGGTCTGGTTCCCTAAAGCTAGGTGGTGGCTTTGTAGGGATCATGAAAATTGCTCTCATAGGATGAATATCTCCATAAGGCGGTTTCCCTTCTGCCATTTCAAGAGCTGTAATCCCCAGAGACCAAATATCTGCTACACAATCATATCCAATTTCTTGAATCACCTCTGGTGCCATCCAAAACGGAGTACCAATGACAGTGTTACGCTTCGCCATTGTGTCCTGCGAATAAGAAGATTGTTGATGAGTATTAGTTAATACACTGTTGACAGACATTAAAGTGAATTAAAATAAGAATTCAAGCTACCGTTAATTGACCAGCAACACCAAAGTCTGCTAACTTTGCATGTCCTTCGTTATTCAGTAGAATATTTCCTGCTTTGATATCCCTATGGATTTTTCTTCTTAAATGCAAATATTCTAAGCCCTTTAGAGTATCACATAAAATTGTAGCGATTTCGTCTTCTTGTAAAGTTTTCTTTCTTAACCTCATGATATCACTGACAGAACCAGCACCACAGTATTCCATAACAATCTAAATGGTAAAACATAAATAAGATTAATCATTAGTATTGTAACACTATTTGAGATTTCATTAAAGACTTAGTTAAAAAAAAATTTACCCATAGATCAGTATTTTTGAAATAACTTCCATAATATTTGACGACGTATGGAGAATCACATTGTTGCATAATAGAAATTTCTTTTATGATTTCCTGAAGATCAGTGTCAACAGGCACTTGCTTGATTGCAAGCACCTGTCCACTTTCTTTGTGCAGTGCCTTATATACAGACCCATAAGATCTGCAACATAAAACCAAAATAAATTAGAGGTTGATATAATTTCCAGTATTTATCTTCTAGTTTTATCTATTAAAATTTTAATTGTTTTCATTTTGGAAAAGCTAAGATACTGCTAGAATTTGAGGTTTTATCGTCTGAGAGTTTTATCTTCTAACACTCACCCTTCTCCTAATTTACAGATTATATCAAATACTTCTTCTGGCTGTCTGGTTAAGCTTTCTTCCGATAACTTTTTCAGTTCACTAAAAATATTCAATAGTCATAAGTTTAATGTTACAAATGGCATAAAATTATGATTTGATAATGTACAATGATCGAGGGATGCATACATATTAATTTCAAACATTTACACACCTGACAGTCTCATGTGTATTCAAAGAACATATATCATGATAAAATATTTTAATTATTGGCTAGATATTTTTACACAACTTGTAATACTGTGCGTATCCAGCTTTAAAGCTTGCAACAGGTTTTTGCTACAAGTATCAATTAATTAACAAGCTAGCAATGAACTGTTTAAACTTGCCAGTCAACTAGAACATAAACAATAGACAGGGGACTCGCAAAACAATGAGGCAGTTTGGTTTCGGCTCGGCAGCGAGCTGCCTATTAATAAAAAAAAGGGTCGCTGCAGTGTCTCTAAAATTATTCCGAGCTGTGCCAGAATTCTGCTCTTTCATCCTAGTGCATATTTCGAGGGGACTTGACTAGCTGTCAGGTAAGGAAAAAAAGATACAGTCGGCTTTCTTTTTCTTTACATACAAACATGAGACACCGAGACTACCGAGAGGTCCGAGAGTCAACTCTCAGGAGGCAGACGCAAGTCCACAGTGCCCCGGAACTCTGTCCTTAGAAAAAAAAGCCTGGAGTAGACACGAACTGAACTTTCAAGCACACAGATATACTTATTATTAGTACGATTAGGTAAATGTAAACAGGACGAGGAGAAGAGTAAATTAATTAATTACCTTTTCGAAGACATCTTTGCCAAGTGAACGTCAGAAGTCAGAAGCGCACACTGATGCACCTCACACAAGCACACAACACTCACGATAGTCACGACGACGACGATTAAATGACGACACCGGACACGGCGACGACGACGACGACGACGAGAGAACGACGCGGCAGCAGCAGAAGCATAGACCTGCGGAGATATAGCTCCCCTGCAACTCCTGCATGCAAGGGTCCAGACACTCCAGAGTCCAGACTCCAGAGGGAATAAATTCACTATGGTTTCATTGGTCTGAATAGAGACGATATATATAATACCAATCGGAGATCGAAGGGCTGCTTGAGCTCTTTATCGACTGGCGATGCTGTGGAGAAGCTAAGGTTGCACTTTATGTACTGTCAGTCGCTATGGAAGCTTTTGCTGTTACTTTCATTGATTCACTTATTTTGTTGGCAGTAGAGGTTTCAATAATTTTTTAATTTGTCAAAATCACTAACACACGTACGCTGAAAAATGAATAAATTAAATGATGGAGCAGACGACACTACGAATCCGTATCACCAATCAGACTCGAGCATCTTATCATCAGCTGCGGAAGCCGCGGAACGACTTCGCTAAGATCTTCAAGTGCAACAGTTTACAGTTTGGTAAAATAAATAAGTACTGTGAATCTGTAAAATAGTAGGACGTGCTCCTCTCGCTCGGACTTAGAATTTTGATCGGTACAAGTAAGTATACTAACCAATTTTATTTTCTTAAATTTTTATAGACGGTACAGTCTAAAATATAAACAAATAATGTTGTAAGACCATCTCAACTTTTGTAGATGATTTATTCGATTAACTAATTAGTTCTGGGCGCGTTTTTTGCAGGAGAGCTCCTACTGCTCTGAGAGTCTGATCTGAGCACTTAAGAGTTTCTCTGATAATAAGAATATAACCTCACTTTGATCCGAGATCCATCAACAGAAAAAAATTAAAACGTACCTAGCATATAACATACAAGTACTTACTTGAAATTTCTCTCCAGCGTTTACGAAATGCCTTTCTTGAAACAAGAAAATTGCTAATTCAGTTCTAATTATTTTTGGCTCAAATTGTCGAGATGCTGGCATTTCTGTGGTTTGAAGTTCTCGTGTAATTGAATGAACGCGTGTTTATTAGTGGTATGGTGGATTATAAATACTTGGAAAGATCTAAACTGGATGATTGAACAATAATTTGCATTTATAAGTATTTTTCGTAAGTTATTGAATGGGTAACGATGGATGAATGTTTTTTATGTTTACTCAGAGAGAAATGTAAATCAATCAACTAATTTAACACTGGTAAAAAGTTAAATAGTCAATGTTTTTGACGCTTACAGAAATCTAATCAAGTGTGTTACTTATATTTTTCTCACTGTATGAAAAATAAAATTACTTTAGCTTTCGGGTCAAAAGGGCTTGATTCTTAGTGCTGAAAACTTTCCATCTTATTATTTATGCTAATACTTGAAAAGATTTGTTAGTTGAAATCAGAGGCTGCGAAGCACTTTAAAGACAAGAAAGCAGCTTTGATTTCTACGCAAGTTGATATTCATCAGTCTTTTCAAAGCAAACCAAAAACTATGAGCTTCTGTGTCTTTGCAACAAGCTCTGGTGTAAAGGCGTTTGAAAAAAAAATGAACGGTCAAAGGGCAAGTCTCTGATATTATTTAAAGTGGACACAATCTGAGATTTCCATCAAATTAGATTCTTAAAGGCTGGCACCGACATAATCATGGAAAGCTTTGTAAGGTAACCATGAATAGCTAGCTTCCCTGTCTCAGCCAGCTAAAAAAGAGTTAGTTTTTTCTGAGGAAAATAATAAAGAATGATTATTAAATAATGTAAGTACTTTCTCTTACAATTGTATGTGTATTCTATGCACAATTAACTTCACTCAATGAAATATGAAGCATCCTCTTTACCATAAGCTTCATTTTTTAATTTGACAACACAGTCTTAGAGATTCCCATTTATTATCAGATGGAAAGTCTAATTTTTTTTGTATTAATAATGATTTATAATGAAACCAAATGCCAACTAGCTTCTTACAAGAATGAAAACAGGATTGATTGATTATATTATGTAAATTAATATAGTGGATGGCAAGAAGAGGGTGGCTTATCTGAGTTATATTTCCAGTATGAATGTATTAAGATTTAATGGTGGGAATCCAAAAGGAAAAAGAAACTAATTATTCTTATTTCCATTGAAAATAAATGTTTTTAAACTATATAAGATTGGAATACATATCATTTATCATGCAGATTTTGTATGTAATTAATAGGCAATAGAATATTACCGATAATTTATTGATGTATTAGACACACATATCTATTGGCTACAAATATTTTTAATATGACGTCGAGACAACAATAAGCAATTGAGATGTATGAAAATAGTTATTTCCGCACAGTATTGCGAAAAATATATTAGATCAACCGGATGGATTATAAAAGTATTGGATTCGTGTTTCTTGCACATAAATTTTGTTAAAATTAAGTGACAATGTTTATTTTAAACATTAGTCGTTATTAAGGTGTTGGCGTTTAACTTTTCATTTGTTCACAAATACTATCCGAGGCTCATTCTTACCGGGGATCCCGTAACCCACAGATATTTTTGTATTAGTAACTGATTATTGTTTAACATCATACTTGCCTTCATTTAATAATTTTTCTTCGTGTTCCTTTTTTAATTATCTTTTGAAGATAGCTATGAGCAGCAAAAGACCAAGGGTATTATACATCAATAAATTCAATTTACCTCTCTTCATTAATTACGACGTATTTCAATGAATACAAAGTATTATGATAATATCCTTCTTTATACTTATTTCAGTGGAACAAAGTGCTCTCTCAGACTCTCACGCATATAGCCGAGCTTTGCATTATATATAGCAATACTAAATATGGTATATTATGATATAGACTCTCGTATTATGAGCAAACATTTACCGCTCCCACGCACATGTTTTACGTATAAAAGAGTGAACGAATGAAAAAAGGGGGAGGAGCGGAGGCAAGTAAATGCAAGTATAAGGAGCAAACGAGAGAATAAGCATAATTGCGTATGCGCATAAATAACGATTAATAATTCCACAAAAATAGAATTAACTATGCTTATGTGCGGTTCAAAAAATAATTTTCATCAGCGAAAAGCTTCAAGGACCGGTTTCATTTCGTTCGAAATTGTATGTAATGTATAAAAGTAATAAGTTGTCACCTGACTTTCTTGGACTCTTAACTTTAAAAAATGTATTAGTAATTGAATGATTTCATTATAACGTGTTTACTTTGTGTATGGTTTTTTTTTAGCAGGGGCTGGTTGAAAATCAAAAACACCAAGAAGAAGGCGCGCGAAATGAGCTATTTAATCAGGTACGTTGAGCTTAACTATAATGGGAGAAAAAATATATTTGGGCTGTACAAGCATATTCTTTGAATTCACCAACTCAAGTCAAAATTAACTGAATCTGGTTTAATTCGATTCCCTAATAAACTGCGAACCTTTTTTCGTGGAATTATTTTGCCACTTGCAGAGAAGAATCTTATTCGAAAGCTCTGTTCAGGTACTTGCTTGATTTTTTTGTTATTTTAGTCATTAAATTTCTTCCGGAGGAAGTTACATGCAAATAAAATAATTTCTTTTATTACTTCTCCATTATATATTTTCCTTTGTATAAGATAAGAGTTGTATAAGATAATTACCCATTCGTGCAAATTATGGTAATGATTTTGATATGTGTTATAAATAGATGTCAAAGTGCAGTATTTTATAAAATTATAGACCTAACGCCTTGTGACTGTCGAAGTAGCTCATATTTTCATGGTTTCGCTTGCCAGAGTTTAAAACGATCTCAGATCTTGTCTATCTTCAGCTTGTAGGTTTCATGTCTTTATTTTTGAATCTCTTTACCTCAGTTACAAAGCATATATGACTCTGCGCTCTTGTTTTTTATTTTAATCGCATGTATTCCCAAATTTCTGATACTATTATTTCTTGAATAATATTTCTATACTTTCGTTTTTGTGTCTGCAATTCTATAATTATATAATTGTATATTTCCCGAAATTTCTTATTTGTTTTCATACCGATGTCTTTAAATTATCTTAATCTATAATATATCTTGTCACGAATTTACGCAACTATTTATGATTGATGCATATAAATTTCTATCTTTCGATGTATCGGTCCACAGATCACTTTACCGACTTATTTCTATCCGAGTCTTTATCAATATTTGCCTATATTATATTCATAAGTCTCTGTCTCTGAGTTTCTATAACTAAATTTTACGACTATGTATTTTTTTCTCTTGTTCTATATCATTGATTTTATATATCTGTTTCTATGCTTTTCCGTACGCATTCCTACTTTTATTTTGCATCTATGGACATTACGCTCTTGTGACATACCTAAAAAGATCAGCAATTTGAACTTTTGTCGCTTTCTTTTAGCCACTGTGTCCTCTTCTCTTATTCTTTTCCTTTTTGTCCACACTTTTTGACTCCGTATTAAGTGAGTTGTTTGTGATTGGAACTTGTTGTATCTAGGTCTATGAATTTTGGTCTCTGTATCCATTTCTTTATACCTTTAAAATTATCCTTATTTCTGTATGTTTCTTTTGTATTTTTTACCTATGCATATTGGTCATTTTGTTCGATAGGTCTTAAATTTTTCGTTACATTACGTGTAATCTTTGCCCCTGAATTTTTTTATTAAGTCTTTATGTATTCGATCCTTCTTTAATGTCAAATTACGTCTGCTCTCATCCAGCTGTCTCTAAATGTCTGTCTGTTTTTGTCTTTCTCTAACTCTCTGCCATTGTGATTCTGTCCATATATGCATCTATATATTCGAGGTAGTCTTAATTATAAAACTCGTTCTGGTTTTTCTGTCTCTACCTTAGTTTTAATGTCTCTATTTGAAGTATCTTTATTACTCTGTATCTGTTTCTATTTCAAAGTCAGTCTTGCACCTGTGCACCAGCTGTACCTTTGTACCTACGCTTTATACCTGTGGTTTAGTCTCTACTTCTCTATTTTTGGCTTTTGTCTCTTTGTTTTTGTATTTGTTAGTCTCTTTGGTTATGTCCCATATTTGTTTCCTTATGGATAATCTCTCATATTATACATTCGTAACTATAAATGTTTCTGTATTTGAGTTTGTGTCTTTGCTAGTCTGAATGGATATCCAAGATCTTGGCTTATATATCTTTTTCCGCAGTGTATTTGTTATCATATCTTAGTACATTTTGAAATTTGTATGCGAAATTTATTTCTCTCAGTGTCGTTGCCTTTTTTCCGTCACAATCTTACTGGTTCGATTATCGACTCAGAACGGGAACTCAGAACAAATAGGATTCACAACAGTCACAACTAAAAACCTGCGCACGTATAATACTTATACACATGCTTATATCTACAGCACGACCACACACGAGTGAGCCCTGAGCAAGTGAGCAGCATGACTGAGCTGCAAAGTCTCTTCGCTTCAGAGTTGGAGATCGGAGTCTTTGGACTTGGAAGTTTCGGAGTCGACGACTCTTCGCCTGAAACTTATATATCCTTGTTTTTCTCCGTTTCTCTTCCTTTTGCTTATTCTCCTCCACCGCTCTTTCTTTCTCCCTTCGTCTTATACGAACCTCGGTTTGCCATGCTCTCCACAGGTTCCCCTCTGTTCTCTCTGCTCCAGCGATCTGCCTAACAAACATACATCCATATGGGTCGTTTCACGAAAAATGCAATTCTTCGATGTGTGAAGTGGAATCTTCAAAATTTAGTGTTTATAATTGTTCCATAAGTTTTGTGAATTTAAAAAAAAAAATCTGTCGACGTTTTTAGAAAACTTTTGTCAATTCAAACACATTTTTCTAAAAGCTTCAAAGGGTTGCAGGAATAAAAAAAAATTTGGCATCGACATTGAGTTTGCAACACGTGATTACCACCTGTGCGGCATTAGTATTCAATACAGGATGAATAAAAAATGTAAAACTTTACCAAGATGAAAGACATTACGGTAATAACCGCTCGCAAGTATGCAACAACATTTCCATCGGCTACATTCGAATCGAGGGTTGCAAAAACACTCGACAATCAACTCGTTTGGTAAAGAACACAAAACGATCTTTCTGACAAACATCGCTTGCAAACTCAGAAGCTTTGATTTACCCTTGCTAAGGTAAGACCCATGGAAAAGGTTTTCCACATCGATGGACTCTTTTAAACACCGGGGCGTGAAAAAATTCCAAAATCAACATCCGTCGGCTACAAGTATACCAGCAGGTTCCGACGCCCGCTAGAGATAGAATTTTGAAAACCAACCGGTTACGGCACAGCTAATGGCACTCTGGCCTCTTTTCCTCGTCCTGTAAATTATTACGCGCGTCGATGGGACGCATATTTCCGCCGGAGAAACCTGCATCGAAGAGAAAAACAGTTTTGACCGTCCGAAGAAAAAAAAATTTCGACGCATCGTTCGAAACGCTTGTTTTTGTTTCATCGCAAAACGATCCGCGTAGAAAAATCCGTCGCGCAGACACCCGGTGCACGAAGCTGGTGTCCGTATACACGTATTTGCCGAGCGAGCGAGAGGTCCGCGCTTCTTCTCCTCCCCTCCGTCCGCGACTCCGCCACCACCACTCCTTCGCGCTCTCGCGCCGCCGCCGCCGCTGAATTCTCCGAAGCGCCTTGTGTGTACTTTCCTCTCTGCCGCGCCGCGCGGCCGCGCCGACCGCTCAGTCTAGGCCCCTCTCTCGCAGCCGCTCGCCCCGCGCGCGAGCCGAACCCGTTCTCCTCTCGGGCTCTCCTCCTTTTCCCTCCTCCTCCTCGCTCGGGTGGTTGTTTTTTTTGTTCCTCTCTCCCTTTCTTTTCCAATCGTCGTCATCAACTCGCCGATGTTGAGGTGCGCGAATAACGAATCGCCGTCCCACCGCGGTGCAACCAGTGCAAACGAGTGAGTGTGCTCGGATCTGATGTAAAAAAAAAAAAAAAAAAAAAAAAAAATGGTGAGAGAGAGAGAGAGTACAAGGAGCAAATAATTCCAACTAATGAAACGCGCCGACGATAAGTCGTACGATACGAGCGTGAGAGCGTGTAGTATTGTACATCGGTAGTGGTAGTAGAGGTATTATAATTATTATACACGAGAGAGCAGAGGAGAATATAATTGAACGCATTGTAATGTATGATGTATATCTATATATGTGTGCACGTATATGATGTAGGAACAGAAGAGAGGCGAGAGACGACGGGGACGGGGACGACGACGACGCGCCAGAGAAGAAGAAGGAGGAGGAGAGAGAATACTGTTTCAATACCCGACGTCGTACCTATACGTACAGCAACAAGTAAGAAGAAAAGAAAGAAAGACGACGGAGGCGCATTTCGCGGAAGAGGAGTCGAAGAAGCAACAGCAGCAGCAGCACAACAAGGCTGCGGGGAGAGCCGAGAAAGAGGGGGAGAAGATCGGATCGAGGAGGAGAAAGGACCGGGGAGGTGGAGTAGAGCGAGTCTCTCTCTCTCTCTCTCCTTTGCTCTTTCGCTCCTCTCTCGAGCGAGCTGCACACATCAGAGACCGGGTGCGCTAGCCATCAGGGAAACGAGAGAGAGAAGGAGGAGCGGATGTGCCGCAGCAGCGCGAATGAATGAAAGAAGGCTCCAGCGAGACCTGCGGCGGCATCGGCGACGTCAGGAGGCTGGCTGGCCGCTGCTCCCGTAGCTGTTGCCGCAAGGTGCCTGGCTCTGTCTACGTCCTCCTCCTACCCCCGCTCTCTCCGCTCTTTCTTCCCCGATTGTTTGGCCTCGAGTGCCAGAGTGCGCCTGCACACGCCGCGGTGGAGGAGAGAAGACCCGCTGCTCTCTCTCTCTCTGTCGTCAGGTGTATAGCCGCCGCTGAAAGAAAGACGGAGCGAGAGGCTCCGGGCAGGTTCGTTACCTGGCTGCTGCTGCTGCGGCCGCTGTTCTCTTCCCAGTGCGCGAGGGAACAGTGAAACACGCGTCGTTGCGTACCCGCGGCCGAGGTCCGGAGACTGACGGGCGTACCTACCGCGGAGATCGGTGGGGCGCTCCCCGGGGACGAGGTGGCAACCGATCTCTGCTGCTGCTGCTGCTGCTGCTGCTCTCTCGGCCTGCCCAGCCGTCGAGCCCGCTGATTCCGCGAGGATTGTCGCCCGCGCCTCACTGCCGCATGCGTTGTCACCGCGCGCACGGAGGCGAAGAGGGGAGGATCGGGCCGGACGGGGAAACGCGCGTGAGGCCAGTCTCCCGGGTGACTCCTGGCGCGCAACAGTAGCGCGGGGACGCGAGAGGCAGAAAGATGGCGCTCAGCCAGGAGGTCGGGGACGCCGCGAACAAGCGCAACCTCGAGGTCCGCATAGACCAGAACTCGGAGTCGGATCTGCAGGCCCTGTTCGACAGCGTCCTCAAGCCGGACAAGAATCGGCCGCTCCAGGTGCCGCTGCGCATGCGCAACCTCCCCGACTCCTTCTTCAATCCGCCCTCGACCGGCAGCAAGTCGCCCTCGATATCCCACTCGCGCGAGAACTCGGCCGATTCGGCCTTCGGCGCCGGCCTCGGGGTCAATCCCGCGGCGGTCGTCTCGGGCATCGTCGCCAACGGCTCCGGGAGCAACGGCACGACCAGTCCCGGGGCCGGTCAGGTCCAGTCCGGCGTCGGCGGCCTGACGATCGCCCATCCCCGGGCGCACAGCAGTCCGGCCTCCCTGCAGCAGACCTACGCCTCGGCCCAGCAGCAGAGCCAGATCGCGCCCCAGCCGCACTCGGCCAGGCACGGGCACCATCAGAAGCAGCGCAGCTACGACGTCATCAGTACCGTGGACGATCTCGGGCCCCTGCCCCACGGCTGGGAGCAGGCGCGCACGCCCGAGGGACAGATCTACTTCCTCAAGTGAGTCTTTTCTCCTCTTTCCGTCGATCGTTATACGGGTGTCGTCGTCGCCGCCGCCGCCGCCGCGCCTTGCGCCCCCGGCCCCCCGCGCCCCGGGGGGGGGGGCCCCCCCCCCCCCCCCCCCCGAGTGATTTTGCGATTATGCACAGCGCCGCGAATGAAAATCGCTGGGACTGACACTTTTTCCGTGGCGCGCGGGCGCTCGCGTTACGCCTGTACAATCGAAGCGCGTGCAGCATAACACGCGCGCATGGGTACGAGGTAAAAGTATACCGATACCGGAATGTCGAAAGTATGCTCGGAGAGAATCAAGGCCTCGATGGTTTGGCCGATATCGCGGCGTACGCATGGGTACGTGGTTTACGGCCTGCGCGTGGAATCGCGGCTCGCTGCTCCATGACTGTGACCAACGGCAAGGCGTTGCGTTTGCGCGAAATTTCGAGATCTGATATTGAGGAATGGGCGGACGACAGGTGGGACGCTCGCGCGGTCGTGAGTCTAAAAAAAAATTTCACGACTAATGACTTGGTTTTTTTTAAAACGTAGTACTGTTCGATGGCCCGCAGGCACCTGCAATCACTTATCTGCTGACGTGATAGGCGCGTGGATTAAAAAACGTGTACACCCACACGCACGCGGACCGATAAGAAAGAGATCTGTGCGCTTGCATTATCATGAAAATCGTTGTTCGATCGTTTCATTTTTTTTCCATCCGTCTCGTCGCTATTATATTTTTAATTATTCATTTCTAGGTTTTCGTTCTCGTGCCCCTTCAATTTGTTTTTTATTTTTCTCGTGATATCTCTTTGAAATTAAAAATAGATTAATTAAATACACGATGATGATATTTTTTTTTTTTCACTCTCAATCATCAACAAATAAACATTTCTGTACGGAGATGATGCAGAGTGTACACTATAGTGTGTACTAACTCAATACCAACAGCAATTAATCGCGTTGAATTAAATAACGATGAATGTTCCATTTGGCTGTTTGACGATAGCGCGCGCGATGGCTCATATCATTTTTCACAACAAACGATGTATACAGATGGTTTTGAAAACGTTTTCGGGAAATGATAAACGCAGTTGTAAACGTTAATAACCTCGTAAATAATAATGTATGCAGCAGAAAATGTTCCAAGCTGTGCTATTGGACAGATAAGAGGTGCGTTTCGATAAGTTGTGGCAGAAAAAAAAAATTATTGAAAATAAATTTTTATTGTCTCGATAATAAAATGTGAATTGTTTTTGAAATTTTACATGCCCCGTGTATGTTACCGTGTGTCCCTTTTTTGTGAAATGCTTTAAAATGGTTGTAAGGTAATACAAACATGTGTGCCATGGCAATCGTATATATTTTTACCACGGTAGGACCGTACATTTTCTACTCCATCGCTATAATATTTGGTAAACTCGTAAGATATGACGTGGGGATCCATACGTTGTATCTAATCGAATGAAATCTAATTCTTTGAAGGCATTTAATATTAAATTCATCGACGCGAAGAATAAGCGTCCTAAAAAATCCGAGGGGAGGCGCAGGTTCCAACATTAAAACTTTTTTCCTCCGGTCGTACATATTGAAAAACGTGAAGCGCTTCACGGGCTGTGCGGCGTTATCGACGCCGTTTCCCGTTACGTTTCGACGAGCGCTAGAAGTTTTATTGATTGAATTATACCCACGTTTTATGGTTGCCTAATGCAAATGCATAAACTTACTACCGTCGTGAATAGTAAAACCCGAAGATAAGGAATAACATTTGATTATTTTACGATTTCGTTGCCCGAAAAATCCAGCAAGCGCGTTTTTGGCGTCATCATTATTGTTCTGGCGTGTTTTTCATTGAAAAACTCGTCACGGCTGCGCTGCAACCGCCGCTGTGATGGCTCGTGTAACGCTAAAATCTGCCTACTTCTGACGCAACAACGAAAGAGCGAAGATTCAGTTCGAAGCTTCAAACTTGATCAATAGTTGTGTTGATTCGATAAAAAGAAACTTGGATCGGTAAATTCCATCAAAAATATCATAAAAATAATTCCCAACAAACGCCGAATCAATCCCCCCCCAACTCTTTACCAGAGGCATTAAAATTAGCCCGTGATATCACATGGGCAGAGCAGAGGTAGCAGGCGTGGTAGCAGCCGTCTAAAATTAAATACCCGTAAATTCGGCGCGCGCTCTCGGTGTATAACGTTTCGTCGTCGTCTTTATAAGTACACCGAGAGAGAAAATTCACGCGCGAAACACACGTATTTATATATATATATATATAACAAGAGCGAAAAAAACGAATCTCACGTATGGGAGCGCGTATAATCCGCGCGTGTGAGCTTTTCATTCCAATCGCGAGTCGACTCGTACACTCCACTCGGATCCTCCAGCTCTTGCGCAGTTTAACGGTTTTTCCATCCACAGTTCCAATAGCGAGCGTGTATCGTCAGATTGGTTCCTGCGGATGCTAGCGCACGAATGATTCATCGGCGGATGAGAAAAAAAACCGCAACCGTGTACCTACTTACAATATCACACACTTATACTTCCGCCAGTGGGTCTTCCGAGAACCAATGAATCGGACAGCCGCGGGTATACGCGTAGTTTTTGGGAGGCCCTCTCCGTATGTTGTACCATTCCCGCCCGCCTCTCGTTTCCTCTCTCCGACTCGCTCGTGAGTACAAGACTCTCTCTGTACCACCGTATACTATACAATATAATAAGAGTTACGTTGCGAGCGCTGCACGCGCCTCAAGTCTAATCTTCGACGGCGCTTCGGTCGGCAAGATCGGTATAATGCGCTTTTTCTCTGCTGTAACTCTTTGCGCGGGTTTAGGAGGACGTTTAAGGATTTGGAGCAGGGTTGATTTTAACCGCGAGAAACTTTGCCAATCACTATCAAACTATCGATCAACTTTAACGTGTATTATCTTGATCAGGCGAGGAGATATGGAATTCTCGCCGATATCTCCACGATCTTGACGGCGCGTTGACGATCGAGTTCGGTGAATGCTTGCGGTGATTACTTTTCAATCTTTTGCGCATTTATAATATTTCAGGAAAACATCGATCCATGCACACTTGTATAATATACGCACGCAAGTATCATAATATACAGGGTTCCGTCCGCCGACCGAGGCGCAAGAGCTAAAACACAAACTCGCGGACGGAACGTCAGCTTCACACGAGCATGATGCGTACATAAATGCATAGGTTTCCTCGCGTGCACGGTGCTCCTCTAAGGCTGCCGCGGCACCCATATACCGAGCAAGTACATCGACTTTTCCAGCGCGAGTCAAGCTACTGTTCGTTTTTTTTTTCATCCGTGTCAACATCCGGTGCAGCGCTTGCATAGGTACACGCGTACCCACAACATCGACGATCGCAGTTGTTTATCGGTGTTTGTTTTGACTGACGTTTGCCTCCTCCGATACACATATGTATACGCGCTTATAAGCATTGGGTTCTTGGAGATGCAGATATATAGCTCCAAGACTCGTACGATATGGGAGCACGACGACGACGACGATGTAGATTCGGTTACCTTGGCCAAAGACCACCTTCGACGCTGTTGTTGAAAAACTCCCTTCCTCCTCTCGTCCTCTCGTCTCGTTTAAAAACGCGTATTTTTCCGACGCGTACGCCGTACTCTTGAGTAGTCATATGTGTACAGGGTCCAGACGTCTACGACGACGCGACGTCATGCGCTGATTGGATTGGAATAATTTGTTCGCCGGGCGGGGGGGAAGGGTCGGGTGGTGTGTGTGATACTTGTATACGTACATTTTAACGCGAGACATATTTATATATACATTGGTAAACAGAATAGATATGTAATATATTAAACTGACAGCCCACCGGCGAGACGGGGGTGGGTGGTGGCACTTTACGATTGGTGGTGTTCGGGCGGGCGCGCGGGTGTTTTTTTTTTTTTTTTTCTTTTTTTTTTTCATCATAACTGTACATTCTTATTTATGGCTACGGGCCTACGGTTCGGTCCCAAAATTACGCTGGGTACTTGAAAAAAAAAGGTACGATCTTCGCCGAGCCGGCTTGTCAAAAGTTGCTTTTCATTGACTGCCAGTATCTATTGGCTGTCCTTGAAAATTTTTCAAAAAAAAAAAAAAAAAAAAAGAATAGCTTTTTTCGCATCAATAAAATCTGATTGTCGAGTCAATGATGGGCGTAATCTGTTGAATATTTTCAATCAACCAACATCAGGTCGCTCGGGCAAATAATTCTTTAAAATTGATTTTTATCATTCTTTCGATCGACCGAGCGCGTTTGAAAAAAGTTCTTCGATCCCGAGGCGGTCGGGCGTGCGTTGTACCCCTCGGCAAGCCCTCGCTCAACAAGCGCGCGCATTGTAAAAAAGAAGACGAAAACTTGACTCGCGCGCGCATCGCGCACACCCCCCCGAAGTTGAGGGTTGAAAAGTAGGAGGGGTCCGACAGCCCTTGCCGGCCGCACGGAGAGCAGCTCGATTACACGCTTGCGCGCGAGCCGCTTGAGTCCCGCGATGTGGGGGCGCGTAACGTATATACACCCATGCACTTGACACGGGGCCGAGGCTTGGTGGATGAGAATCCACCTGCAGCAGCAGCAGCAGCAGCAGCAGCAGGACGAGTGTCGGGACACAAGTGTACATCGCGCGCGTGTGTAGCGAACGATGATGTGCGCGCCGCCGAGATTCCCACGTGTCACCTGTCGTGGGAATAAACTCCGGGCGAGCCTCGCACACGCGTATACTACAAGCCGGGTCTGTCTGCGCTGGGGTAATATATTACTATATCCACGAAACTCGTCTCCAAGCCAACCCCCCCCCCCCCTACTCCTCCGCTGGCTCTCTCTCTCTTGTGCACCCACTCGTGTTACCAACTACCTGTTGCGCCTCTCGTCCTTTATATACGCCACTTTCCCCTCCTCCTTTTCTTCGCTCTTCACTTCTCCTACTCTCGTTCCAATGTGTGTACGTGTGTGTGTATGTATCCCCCCCCCCCCCCCCCCCCCGCCCCCCGTTACTTCCTCTTCTCTGCTTCCGGGCCCCTTTTTTTTTTTTTTTTTTTTTTTTTTGTTGGTTCTTTGTG